>JAWPHD010005169.1:0-169174 GCA_037043455.1 Cyrtodaria siliqua
CAAATTACACTTTCTACAACCGGCGACGGTTGTAGAAAGTGAAGAATATGTACCAGAAATGTATTAACATTATTAAGTCTATGCACTAAAAACAAGTGTAAAATGCCGTATTAAGTTCTCTTTGAATTCGTTTATTTAACATCAAATGCAACATAAAGATGTCATAAAGTAAATAATACATATTATACAAAATGCATAACATGCGACAGACATAAAATACGTGTACTTGTGTGCAATCATTAATAATTACAGCGTGTAAGCGCACATTAGCGGTGAATAATGATGTCTACAGTCAGAATATCCATAAATAGAAACGCAGTTATGTTGGAGGTCGTTGGTCCATTAATTCAAGTTACACGGAAGTCATTCTCCAAATACTAGATAAGGACTATTTTATATCCTGAGTAACAGTTGTGTATGCGTGTGTGAACATATATGAAACTTTGAAAGATAAAAGTTGTTTGTTTTAATAAAGATGTCAAATGTTAAGTATATTTTGCTTTCTGTAAAAATATGTAATCAAGTTGTTTACGACTTAAATGACGGTCACTTTCTCATATAGTATGAGATGAAAAATATACTCACGGCCAATGAAAACAAATCCTTTGAAAAGTTACAATTTGAGGCATTTCGCACAAAATATGATTTAACCCATAAAACGAGTCGACATTTAACATTGTTTACGTGCATATCTGGATTTAGAGGGTGAGGGAGGGGGCGGGTGGGTGCAAGGGTTATTTCTGTTATCCTGTTATTGGCGAAATTTATATTTTATTATCTGTTTTTGTGAAAAAATATCAATTGTTATCCCCCACCCACCCTCACCCACCCCCACCCCATTTAGTGCATTGATGTTATGAAATGCACGTGGTGTCTTCAGTTACATCTCACAAAAAAAAACATTTTCTCAAAAACATACATTGCCTAATACTGTTAGAAGTCAAACAATGAAAAGGCCAGAAAAAACATTTGAAATTTATTTATAGATCAATACAGCTTATTATAGATCAATACAGCTTATTATAGATCAATACAGCTTATTATAGATCAATACAGCTGAAATTTAATGGTTCTTTTTATGATTATTCATAGTAAACAATGTTAAATAACAAGATAAAAAACTGCTAACTGCTTGTCATAAAAACCTACCAATAAACATATAAGACAAGTAAGGTATTCAGATTCAATACTTAATAAATAGAAAATATTGGTTTTCAGCAGTCTTTTTTCAAAATGGTTTGCGCATAATCCAACAGCCTAAACATAATTATGGAGTTAATGGGGCGTTTCATTGACCGTCAGTACATATTGAAGAAACATACAAAATATATAATAATATAATAAAATAAATCGTACAATATTTATTTATTTCTTGAATTGTTATGTCCTGTAGGCGGTGCAATTATGTTGTTGTTGCTATTGAGAAAGTACTGTTGTATTTATTGTTTCAGCCACAGGTTTTTCGGCAATAAATGAGCAATTTTACAAATACGTACATAAGTTATACATTATCAGAACTGGAATTTGTAGTGGTAAATAACAATACTTTACTTTTCAAAATCGGTTGAGAAATAAATATTTTACAACCAAAATGCCAAAATGTTTTTTGGTTGTACATTTTCCATGTAAATTCCTTGCTGCTGGAGCAGCAGAAAATTAAGAAATCTCAAATAACTTTAGTTAGCCGTAATATCTTTGCTATAAGACTTTCGAGTGACAAATTTACATTGATCTAAGACAATGAAACCATTTCTGGATAAAAAATACTGAGAAAAAAAAATGTTTGATGTGCAGAATGTTGCCCTATCAAAACAATTGTCGCATGTGAAATTTTTATTTCTCAACCGATTTTGAAAAGAAAGGTATTTTTATTCACCACTAGAAATGACCTGTTTCAATGATATTCATCTTAGTTAGGTCCTCTTTGAATTTTGTTTTAAAAGTCCAAAAAAACATTTGGCTGAAACAACGCCCCAATAGTACAATGACCTGCTGTCAAGCTTGTATATGTTGTGTATCCCCATGGGACATATGACCTTTTTCATGTAGAAAAAAGAAGTGACGTAAGAAATTTCACATTGCGGAACAAACCGGGCCTACATGTTCACTATACCTATTTAAAAAAAAAGTGAGCAGTTATATTAACCTAGATTATATAGTACATTTGAAAGAAATTAATTGGGTTCTACGGCGCACCAGCATTTAAAAGCTTATATGGCGCCAAACAGAATGAACATATCAGGCTCATCCTCATTTACATTAAGATAAAATATGGAGAATAGGCGTTGAACCTTCCAACATGCGAACTGCAGAGTTGCTGCAGATTCTATAGTAAACACTTCTTTTACGATAGAGCCACGTTTCCACGTTGCATACGCGGTGTCTGATGACCTTGAATGAGCATGATAAAAATGAGAAATGAACAGGAAGGTGGGGTCGTACTCCTTTGCTATTAGCGCGATTTGCAGTGGTCGTATTCTACCGGCAATCACACGGGGATCATTGAAAGAAATACCAATAAACTAAAATGAGTAGAATATAACATTTCAGAGGAGGTGTAAGTACGGTAATTTTAATGCATTACATCCGTGTATTCTAGCGTTACACAATTATACATTAACGTGATAACAATTAATAGCTAATGTCAAAATGTAGACACGTGTAATAAACTATTTTTCATGAAAAAAGCATATCTCATGTTTGTTATTTATTGTATCCAATGTGAAGCAGCTATTTATGTTATCCCAAACTCATGAGCGGATTCAGCCGGTTCACGAAAGTTAATAACTATAAATCACACAATGTATACGGGGTTTTGGGGTGTTGTTTTTTTATTCTCGGATGGTGTTGAAGAACCTAATGGTGTTTGATCAACAAGCAATGCTGCTGTAAATGTTTGACGACTCGTGATCATGTACAGGAGTTTATTTCTGTTCCACTTTTACATCTACTTTAATTAATAACTGTTTCGCATTAGTACAAAACTAGTCTCTATACTGTTTAACCTGTTCTTACATCAATAACACACCGCTACGGGTTCGAACCCATTGGGAGCTCGACTTGTAAGTGAGGAAGTGTCGATTCTTACGGATGGCGGGAGGTGTACACTGGTAGTGGGTGGTCTGACTCCACCACAAAAAAATCGACCGTCATATATACCCTTACATGTGTTGAAAATGACGTAAAACACCATACAAACAAACAAAAAAATAAACAAACATTAATATACATTATTTATCCAGGCGAACTTTAGATTACAGTTGCTATACCTTCGATTCAAATCTGCATATATATCAGATGTCGCTATCTCAGGTCAGGTCGTCTATACAGATATATCTGTCAGTATTGGTACATGCTATCTCAGGTCGTCTATACGGATATATCGGCCATATGTACATGCTATCTCAGGTCGTCTATACGGATATATCGGCCATATGACATGCTATCTCAGGTCGTCTATACGGATATATCGGCATATGTAACTGCTATCTCGGTCGTCTATACGGATGTTTGGCATTTGTGTGTGTCTCAGGTCGTCTATTCGGATATATCGGCCATTGTACATGCTATCTCAGGTCGTCTATACGGATATATCGCCCAGATGACTTGCTATCTCAGGTCGTACACGGATATATCGGCCAGATGTACATTGCTAGGTCGATGGTCTACACGATATATCGGCCAGATGTACATGCTATCTCAGGTCGTCTACACGGATATATCGGCCAGATGTACATGCTATCTCAGGTCGTCTACACGGATATATCGGCCAGATGTACATGTATCTCAGGTCGTCTACACGGATATCGGCCAGATGTAATGCTATCTCATGTCGTCTACAGGGATATATCGGCCAGATGTACATGCTATCTCAGGTCGTCTACACAGATATATCGGCCAGATGTACATGTTATCTCAGTCGTTACACGGATATATCTCGGCCAGAGGTACATGCTATCTCAGGTCGTCTATGGATATATCGCCCAGATGTACATGCTATCTCAGGTCGTCTACGACAGATATATCGGCAGATGTATATGCTGTACAGTGTCGTCTACACTGATATATCTGCCAGATGTACATGCTGTCTCAGGTCGTTACACGGATATATCGGTCAGATGTACATGCTGTCTCAGGTCTTGTACAAGATATATTCGGCAGATGTACATGCTAGTCTCAGGTCGTCTACACAGATATACCCGGAAGATGTACATGCTGTCTCAGGTCGTGTACACGGATATATCGGTCAGATTACATGCTGTCTCAGGGTTGGTCTACGACAGATATATGGCCAGATGTACAGTATATCGGGTTATCTATCTGGTCTTAGATAAATAGGCAGATGTACACGTTCTCGGTCTATCAGATATATCGGCAGATGTAACATGCTACCTCGGGTTATCTATACAGATATATCGGCCAGATGTACATGTTATATAGAGTGTTATAGACTGGGTTATCTATACAGATATATCGGCCACATGTACATGTTACCTCGGGTTATTCTATACAGATATATCGGTCAGATTACATGTTATCTCGGGTGATCTATAAGATATAGGCAGATGTTACATGTATATCGGGTTATCGTATACAGATATATAGGCAGATGTACATGTTATCGGGTTATCTATACAGATATATCGGCCAATGTACATGTTACCTGGGTTATCTATACAGATATATCGGCCAGATGTACATGTTACCTCGGGTTCTATACAGATTTATCGGCCAGATGTACATGTGTCTCAGGTCGTCTACACAGATATATCGGCCAGATGTACATGTTACTTCGGGTTATCTTACAGATATATCGGCCAGATGTACATGCTGTCTCACGTCGTCTACACAGATATATCGGCCAGATGTACATGTTACTTCGGGTTTCTATACAGATATGTGCGCCAGATGTACATGATGTCTCAGATCGTCTACACAGATATATCAGCCTGATGTACATGCTGTCAGGTCGTCTACACAGATATATCAGCCAGATGTACATGCTACTCGGGATATCTATACAGATATATCGCCAGATGTACATGCTATCTCGGTTATCTATTACAGATATATAGGCCAGATGTACACGTTACTTCGGGTTATCTATACGATATATCGGCCAGATGTACATGTTACCTCGGGTTATCATACAGATTATCGGCCAGATGTACATGTTATCGGGTTATCTATACAGATATCTGGCCCAGATGTACATCTGTCTCGTGTCTCAGATATATCGGCCAGATGTACATGTTCTCGGTTCGTTACAGATATATCGGCAGATGTACATGTTCTTCGGTCTCTCAGTATCGCCAGATACATGTTACTCGGGTTATCTATCAGATTTCGGCAGATGTACTTGATGTCTCAGATCGTCTACACAGATATATCGGCCAGATGTACATGTTACTTCGGGTTATCTATACAGATATATCGGCCAGATGTACATGATGTCTCAGATCGTCTACACAGATATATCGGCCGATGTCATGTTACTTGGGTTATCTATACAGATATATCGGCCAGATGTACATGATGTCTCAGATCGTCTACACAGATATATCAGCCTGATACATGCTGTCTCAGGTCGTACACAGATATAATCAGCCCAGTTAATGCTACATGCTGTCTAGGTCGTCTACACAGATATATCAGCCAGATGTACATGCTATCATGGGTTATCTATACAGATATATCAGCTAGATGAAGGTAGTATCGGGTTTTTTGCATACCGGACAAGGATACCGTTTTTGCGGGAGTAGATATTTCATCTCCTGGGTCGAGATAAAATTCAGTGGTGGAGTGTTGTGAATGCCAGGAAAAGCAGAAAAATTAGTAGCTGATGGCGTCAACGATGTTCTGATATGCAAGAAGAATATATCATGGTATCGGTGATAAGTGTTTTACTCGGTAAGTGTTTTTACCTCGTCGGCGAGGCCTCGGTTCGATAAAAACACATACCTCTGGTTGGAGTTCCCTATCTTCACCGGATACCCATGAAAGATTCTTAAAATCTATACAGATATATCAGCCAGATGTACATGCTATTTCAGGTTATCTAAACAGATATATCAGCCTGATGTACATGCTACGTACGAGTTATATATACAGATATTGGCCAGTATGTGCATGTTACCTCGGGTTATTATACAGATATGTCAGCCAGATGTACGATAGCTGGTCGTCTACACATATATATATGCTACCTCAAGACAATCAGTACAGATATATCGGCCAGATGTACATACTACCTCGGGTTATTATACAGATATATATCAGCCAGATATACATGCTATCTCACGTTATCTATACAGATATATCAGCCAGATGTACACGCTATCTCAGGATACCTATACAGATATATAAGCCAGATGTGCATGCTACCTCGGGTTATCTATACAGATATACATGTATATCAACCAGATGTAAATGCTACTCAGGTTATCTATACATATATATCAGCCAGATGTACACGCTATCTCACGTTATCTATACAGATATATCAGCCAGATGTACATGCTATCCTATCAGGATATCTATACAGATATATCAGCCAGATGTGCATGCTACCTCAGGTTATCTATACAGATATATCAGCCAGATGTGTGCATGCTATCTCATGTTATCTATACAGATATATCAGCCAGATGTGCATGCTACCTCAGGTTATCTATACAGATATATCGGCCAGATGTACAAGCTACCTCAGGTTATCTATACAGATATATCGGCCAGATGTACAAGCTACCTCAGGTTATCTATACAGATATATCAGCCAGATGTGCATGCTACCTCAGGTTATCTATACAGATATATCGGCCAGATGTACAAGCTACCTCAGGTTATCTATACAGATATATCAGCCGGATGTGCATGCTACCTCGGGTTATCTATACAGATATATCGGCCAGATGTACAAGCTGTCTCATGTAATCTATACAGATATATCGGCCAGATGTATATGCTATATCAGGTTATCTATACAGATATATCAGCTAGATGTGCATGCTACTTCAGGATATTTATACAGATATATCGGCCGGATGGACATGCTACCGCAGGTTATCTATACAGATACCAGCCACATGTATATGCTACCTCAAGTTATCTATGCAGATATATCGCCAAATGTACATGCTATCTCAGGTTATCTATAGATATATCATCCAGATGTACACGCTATCTCTGGTTATCTATGCAGATATATAGGCCAGATGTCCACGCTATCTCAGGATATCTATACAGATATATCAGTCAGATGTACATACTATCTCAAGTTATCTATGCAGATATATCAGACAGATGTCCACGCTATCTCAGGTAATCTTTGCAGAAATATATCGTCCAGATGTACACGCTATCTCAGGTTATCTATACAGATATATCGGCCAGATGTACAAGCTGTCTCATGTAATCTATACAGATATATCGGCCAGACGTACATGCTGTTTCAGGTCGTCTATACAGATATATCGGCCAGATGTACATGCTGTCTCACGTCGTCTACACAGATATATCGGCCAGATGTACATGTTACTTCGGGTTATCTATACAGATATATCGGCCAGATGTACATGATGTCTCAGATCGTCTACACAGATATATCAGCCTGATGTACATGCTGTCTCAGGTCGTCTACACAGATATATCAGCCAGATGTACATGCTACATCGGGATATCTATACAGATATATTGGCCAGATGTACATGCTATCTCGGGTTATCTATACAGATATATAGGCCAGATGTACACGTTACATCGGGTTATCTATACAGATATATCGGCCACATGTACATGTTACCTCGGGTTATCTATACAGATATATCGGCCAGATGTACATGTTATATCGGGTTATCTATACAGATATATCGGCCAGATGTACATGCTGTCTCACGTCGTCTACACAGATATATCGGCCAGATGTACATGTTACTTCGGGTTATCTATACAGATATATCGGCCAGATGTACATGCTGTCTCACGTCGTCTACACAGATATATCGGCCAGATGTACATGTTACTTCGGGTTATCTATACAGATATATCGGCCAGATGTACATGATGTCTCAGATCGTCTATACAGATATATCGGCCAGATGTACATGATGTCTCAGATCGTCTACACAGATATATCGGCCAGATGTACATGTTACTTCGGGTTATCTATACAGATATATCGGCCAGATGTACATGATGTCTCAGATCGTCTACACAGATATATCAGCCTGATGTACATGCTGTCTCAGGTCGTCTACACAGATATATCAGCCAGATGTACATGCTACATCGGGATATTTATACAGATATATCAGCCAGATGTACATGCTATCTCAGGTTATCTATACAGATATATCAGGTTTTCTTGCATACCGGACAAGGATATCCGTCATTTTAGCGGGACTAGATATTTCCATCTCACCCTAGGGTCGAGATAAAATTCACGCGCGCAACAACATCCGGTATGCAGGAAAACATGTAAAACATTAGTAGCTGGTGGCGTCAACGCACAACATGTCTCTGATATGCAAGAAAAGAATATATCATGGGTATTCGGTTCAGATAGGGAATTCCAACCCTCGGTATAAGTGTTTTAATCGGAACCTCGGCAGAGCCTCGGTTCCGATAAAAAACACATACCTCTGGTTGGAGTTCCCTATCTTCACCGGATACCCATGAAAGATTCTTAAAATCTATACAGATATATCAGCCAGATGTACATGCTATTTCAGGTTATCTAAACAGATATATCAGCCAGATGTACATGCTACGTCGAGTTATATATACAGATATATTGGCCAGATGTGCATGTTACCTCGGGTTATCTATACAGATATGTCAGCCAGATGTACGATAGCTGGTCGTCTACACATATATATATGCTACCTCAAGACATCTGTACAGATATATCGGCCAGATGTACATACTACCTCGGGTTATTATACAGATATATATCAGCCAGATATACATGCTATCTCACGTTATCTATACAGATATATCAGCCAGATGTACACGCTATCTCAGGATACCTATACAGATATATAAGCCAGATGTGCATGCTACCTCGGGTTATCTATACAGATATACATGTATATCAGCCAGATGTAAATGCTACCTCAGGTTATCTATACATATATATCAGCCAGATGTACACGCTATCTCACGTTATCTATACAGATATATCAGCCAGATGTACATGCTATCTCAGGATATCTATACAGATATATCAGCCAGATGTGCATGCTACCTCAGGTTATCTATACAGATATATCAGCCAGATGTGCATGCTACCTCAGGTTATCTATACAGATATATCAGCCAGATGTGCATGCTACCTCAGGTTATCTATACAGATATATCGGCCAGATGTACAAGCTACCTCAGGTTATCTATACAGATATATCGGCCAGATGTACAAGCTACCTCAGGTTATCTATACAGATATATCAGCCAGATGTGCATGCTACCTCAGGTTATCTATACAGATATATCGGCCAGATGTACAAGCTACCTCAGGTTATCTATACAGATATATCAGCCGGATGTGCATGCTACCTCGGGTTATCTATACAGATATATCGGACAGATGTACAAGCTGTCTCATGTAATCTATACAGATAGATCGGCCAGATGTATATGCTATATCAGGTTATCTATACAGATATATCAGCTAGATGTGCATGCTACTTCAGGATATCTATACAGATATATCGGCCGGATGGACATGCTACCGCAGGTTATCTATACAGATACCAGCCACATGTATATGCTACCTCAAGTTATCTATGCAGATATATCGCCAAATGTACATGCTATCTCAGGTTATCTATAGATATATCATCCAGATGTACACGCTATCTCTGGTTATCTATGCAGATATATAGGCCAGATGTCCACGCTATCTCAGGATATCTATACAGATATATCAGTCAGATGTACATACTATCTCAAGTTATCTATGCAGATATATCAGACAGATGTCCACGCTATCTCAGGTAATCTTTGCAGATATATATCGTCCAGATGTACACGCTATCTCAGGTTATCTATACAGATATATCGGCCAGATGTACAAGCTGTCTCATGTAATCTATACAGATATATCGGCCAGACGTACATGCTGTTTCAGGTCGTCTATACAGATATATCAGTCAGATGTACATACTATCTCAAGTTATCTATGCAGATATATCAGACAGATGTCCACGCTATCTCAGGTAATCTTTGCAGATATATATCGTCCAGATGTCCACGCTATTTCAGGTTATCTATACAGATATATCGGCCAACTGTACAAGCTGTCTCATGTAATCTATACAGATATATCGGCCAGACGTACATGCTGTTTCAGGTCGTCTATACAGATATATCAGTCAGATGTACATACTATCTCAAGTTATCTATGCAGATATATCAGACAGATGTCCACGCTATCTCAGGTAATCTTTGCAGATATATATCGTCCAGATGTCCACGCTATCTCAGGTTATCTATACAGATATATCGGCCAACTGTACAAGCTAGCTCATGTTATCTATATAGATATATCGGCCAGATGTACAAGCTATCTCAGGTTATCTATACAGATATATCGGCCAGATGTACATCCTGTTTCAGGTCGTCTACACAGATGTATTGGCCAGATGTATATGCTATATCAGGTTATCTATACAGATATATCAGCTAGATGTGCATGCTACTTCAGGTTATCTATACAGATATATCGGCCAACTGTACAAGCTATCTCAGGTAATCTATACAGATATATCGGCCAGATGTACATCCTGTTTCAGGTCGTCTACACAGATGTATTGGCCAGATGTACGTGCTAACTCAGGTTATCTATATAGATATATCGGCCAGATGTACAAGCTGTCTCATGTAATCTATACAGATATATCGGCCAGATGTATATGCTATATCAGGTTATCTATACAGATATATCAGCTAGATGTGCATGCTACTTCAGGTTATCTATACAGATATATCGGCCAACTGTACAAGCTATCTCAGGTAATCTATACAGATATATCGGCCAGATGTACATCCTGTTTCAGGTCGTCTACACAGATGTATTGGCCAGATGTACGTGCTAACTCAGGTTATCTATATAGATATATCGGCCAGATGTACAAGCTATCTCAGGTAATCTATACAGATATATTGGCCAGACGTACATGCTGTTTCAGGTCGTCTATACAGATATATCGGCCAGATGTACATGCTGTTTCAGGTTGTCTACAGATATATCGGCCAGATGTACAACCTATCTCAGGTTATCTATACAAATATATTGGCCAAATGTACAACCTATACAGATATATCGGCCAGATGTACACGCCATATCAGGTTATCTATGAAGATATATCAGCCAGATGTAAAGGCTATTATCAGGTTATCTATACAGATATATCGGCCAGATGTACATGCTGTTTCAGGTTGTCTACACAGATATATCGGCCAGATGTACACGCCATATCAGGTTATCTATGAAGATATATCAGTCAGATGTAAAGGCTATTATCAGGTTATCTATACAGATATATTGGCCAGATGTACACGCTATCGCAGGCCGTCTACACAGATATATCGGCCAGATGTACAAGCAATCTTGTATGCAGGTCCTGAGAAGTAGACATTGAACCATACATTTAACTTCAAGTTTTAAAATTGTAAAGATAAAAGTGTAAAGATAAAATACAACATCAGTTTATACACTTTAATGTTCTACTTATAAACAGATAGGATAATTTACATACACAATGACATGCAATGAACATTTAGATGTTTCTGTTTTTACTTTAAATGATATACGTAAAGCCAATATCCCGCTAACAAAAGGCACATTTTAAAAAAGATGTACATCGTTTCTACGCCTACCATTGGTAAGGTATACATGTAACTTTTATATGTTGTCAATCCGAACTTTATAACTGCAATATAAACTCCTTAACTGGGCAGGGAAAACACCACCTTATTGTTATCGTTGCCAAAGCGTGGAAGCTGACTTTCAATCAGCACATATGCGTTATTTTAAGACCTCAACGCAATGAGAAAGTTTGGAAGAATGGTTTTGTAGTGAAATTTGGCGATTTAGTTTCTTTAAACGCAAGATCGATATGCCTTTTTTACCGGACGGTTGTATTGCGGATCAAACTGTCTTTCAATGATCTTAAAGGGACACGCAGCAATCTTGATTCGTTCAAAACAGACTTATATTGGCAAATCATTATTATTTTAATAGTTCAAAGCATTTTTTTTTCCCTTTATTTTATTGCATGTTGATTGTGTTTCACAATAATACATGTTACCTGTACGTAGAATATTGAGGACAATTTGAAAAACTCAAAAACTTTATTTCCTTTCCTTTAACTGTATGCAAATGTTTTAAAGTGACATTATACTGGATTAATAAATCACGGTGTAGTTTTTATGCTTGTGAAATACTTCAAAAGTGCTGTATGTTTTAATGGAATAGCCCTTAAAAAGAATATAATCCCCGAAGATTTTATTCTGTGTGTTTGAATATCATTGTAAATAATAACAGTAACATCAGTCGACGGATCTCGTGAGGAGTTACAATACTGACGTTAGATGTTTACATTTAAACACGTGTACATGTAGGAATATGAATGAATTTACCATACAAGGTAAGAAATGCATTTACAAATCCAATCAAAACAC
Source organism: Cyrtodaria siliqua (assembly GCA_037043455.1). Taxonomy (NCBI): domain Eukaryota; kingdom Metazoa; phylum Mollusca; class Bivalvia; order Adapedonta; family Hiatellidae; genus Cyrtodaria; species Cyrtodaria siliqua. The sequence goes on from JAWPHD010005169.1 coordinate 12,682, forward strand.
AGACTGGAGCATTTGGGTTAAACACAATCAGCAGATATCAGTTTACATAATACAATCAAGTTGACTAACATTTATGGTTCCTTTAGTTTAGATATCTGTTGCCCCATTTTACGAACATTAAAATGTTATTTTTTACCCCATTAAATCCAGGTAAATTATCTTAATTTATCGAAACATCTTTCAAAAATGATTTTACGGTACTCGTCCTTTTTAAAGCGGTGGAAAATCTCATCATGCGTGGAAGATGTAAAGACGTGATTTGTTTTTTGGGGGTTTTTTATTTAAAAACCAATTTGTCGCAACATAACTGTAAACTGTTTACAAGAAAAGAATGTTTTGTGCTCTTTTATTTTGTTAAGTGCTTGGCTTAGGTTTTAGTTTTATTATAAAAATTAATACCTTAAAGTGTCAAATTTGATTTTATCCAGTTTTTCATTGTTTCAACATTACATAAAGAAGAGTACACAAGAAGGAATATCTTCCGACAATGTCCTAACCACACAACATAAATAATATAGAGTAAATGCAATATATGTACATATACAGTAATGAACCAAAATGGGTGTCCACAGCAGAACATATTGCACTAAACACAAGAATTCTTACCCTCTCTTTGCGAGTGAGCTCTGTTTTCATATAAAAGACCAAACAACTATTTTAGAAACAAGACGTATCATAATTTTGCTATTGTCAAAACTGCCATGTTACCATTACATTGAGATGCCTGAGGAGAAGCCCACAACTACTGCAAGATTACAGTGAAGTATATTGGTTTAGAAAACAAATGTATTTTACCAGACTGGTTCACTCACAGAACCATTAAAACACAAACCGTAATTTTCTATCTTTACGACGCAAGTCAGCTGTTCCAAGCCATTTTGAAAATTTCTAAATTGTATGCTTATATCTGGAAATATGTGGAATATTTTGCAATTTACGGGAAGAAGTATTTAAACATTTTAGGTAAGAATCAACTGATTAAAGAACCGAATACAGTAACAAGGAGTTGGGGTTTTGTACTGCAAGTTTAATGTTAGCAGTCAAGGCAAGCATGTGCATGTAACACATAGCAGGCTCCAAAATGAATTTTAATTGAAATGAATTGGGTTTTAAGGCGCACCAACGCATGAAAGGTTATATGGCGCCTAACAGGCATAAACATGCCAGACTCATCCTCCATGTACATCGGGATAAAATATGGAGAATGGGCCTAGGACCAACTCACCCTGAACTGCAGAGTTGCTGCAAATTCTATTGTAGACACTCCATTTACGCTGGAGCCATGTTTATTGTTTTTCTGCCACTGCTCTTAGTGATGTGAGCAAGATGGCACCTGAAACAATGCAGGGCACTGACCTATGTAGGGAACTGAAATAACTCTCGTCTTGTTTAAACTGATTGATTGATACATGACAAAATATGTGTTGGGACAACCAACCTACGATTCGTCTAAAGCATATTTTTTATTTAATATAAATAAAATCATACGGCAGGTTATACTTTTTATTACAGATTGTTTGTCCATTTGGCTTACAGTTAAAAATTTGTATAGAATAAAAGGAATTTCCGTCAAATTTAACAAATTGTGTTTCTCATGCATGTTTACTGAAGTGACAGCACGATCGGAAAACAAAGTAATGCTGTTGACGGACAACTGGTTCTAATAACAACACGGAATACAACATAAATCAAATTATATAAATAAATGGGAAATTTGTGTAATTATATAACATAAACTACAATTAATATATATATATATAAAAAAAGGTATTAAAAAACTTATAGTATTACAAATGTTTAATATTTTAAACTGTTTTTTACTTCACTTTATGCAATTTTTTTTTTTTACCAACATGTACATGTTGTATTGCCGACCTCAGGCTTAGAGAATAATATAATATGTTTCCTCGTCATATTTCACTTCATCCGTACAAAAATGTCCCAGATACAAACAAAAAACTCTACAGGTGCACCAACAATCTCACATAAAATGTTTATGTTTCTGTTTTGTGGATTTAAAAAGAAATTCAATGGTTAATCTGGATACAATTTATTAAAAACATTTTGTTTTCTATATAAGGAAATTTCATGGTTATTTACATTTAGTTTGTTCAGCTATCAAAACTAAATGTAAGCTTTGTGACTAGTATCGTACATACAAAAATAGAGGATTTCGTCAAATAAAGCATCATACATATTTTTGCTAAAAGTCCAAAACTGTGATAATCGGGACCAGTTAAATGTGTAGTAATACAAATGGATATAAATACAAACAAAACTGTTTGATCTACACAGATCACTCTTCAAAAATTGTTTGCAACTTAAAACAATTTCTTTAATTTACACGAATCACTCTTCAAAAATTGTTTGCTACTTAAAACTGCGTGCCAACATAAAAATACACATCTTTCCAACTTTCCATATAAATCAGAACATCTGGCAGGAAAAACTTAACAAAAATATAAGAGAGCAAGAACAAGGAAATAATTGCAAATACATTGATTGTGTAGCAGCATATAATACACAGGCACTTTACAAGCTAATATCTAGGCTCGACCAGATCAAACGATGTAAAAATGTTGATCTAGTACATTTATAGGATGTACGTAGGGTTACAACAACTGCATTTTTCTGTTGCTTGCCATGTCTATAGACTCTATACATCAAAAACAATAGCCAAATAAGACGAACAACAGTATCTACTGTCTTATTGCAAAGAAACTGAAGTCATTTGTCAATATTTACTTTGGTCCTTCAATTAACTAACAAAGCCATTTCTCAAGCTGATTTCCTCGGCAGGTATTCTGTTTAGTTACAACTCTTGTGGAACTCATGTTCTACACTTCTCAGAGAGTCGTAAAACAAATCCACTCCTGAGTACCTCTTGTTCTGTGCATCTCAGATAGTCGCAAAAAAAATCCACTTCTGAGTAACTCTTGTTCTACACTTCTCAGATAGTCGCTAAACAAATCCACTCCTGAGTAACTCGTTCCGAGTCTCTCAGATAGTCGCAAATAAAACACCTCCAATTCTTGTGGAACGCTTATCTGTTCTACTTCAACAGTCACAAATAAGCTATGATAGAATAACAACCCTGAGATAATGAACAAGAAAAAAATAGAGTAATTCTATGAGTAAAAGGAAGTATTGTATGCAAGTTCCTTTTCAATAAGTTTTAATCTCCAATGACCAATTCAACTGTACAATATTATTATACAGTTTTTGCAAGAATGAATTAAATTTGTTCCGCTGTTGATATACAATTAAGTTGACATTTAGTGTTTAAAACATATCTCTTACTTTTTATGTTTTATAAACATAGCACTGATAATGGGGCACACAGCAGTCTTGTTTTTTATTTAAAACTTAATGTGTCAAGTTTTTCTCCATAACTTCTGAAAATCACTGTTAATACTTACATAATGAGTTCAAAGAGAGTATGTTTGCAGATAAATAATTGCTGTCTATAAATGCATCAATAATATATATAATCCATGGTACAATAATGACAATTTAAACATTTAAATCTTTTATTACCCTTCATTTAATTCTATACAATTAGGTTTAAAGTGAAAATGATACTGGATTTATAAATGGAGGGGGAACTTTTGATGCTTGATAAATGCTTCAAGACTGCCATGTGTCCCTTTAAGATATCAAATTAAAACAAAGAAAAAACAAACAAAGCTTCCTGTTGAAATAAAAACAAGTACAAAGCTGCCTTTGGAGATAGAAAAACAGAACCAACACATAATTTTGTATATTACACAAAATACAAGAAAAAGGTCCCAAAGAAATAGCATATCTAAAAACTAAAATAGAATGTTTACAGTAAAATATTTTTTTCAGCAATAACACTTCTCGCATAATGTCAACTTTATCGGCCACTCTGATATGTCCGATAAGTATTTTGGAACCTTATCTGTCACTCGGATATGTCTGGTAAGTATTCTGGATAAATAACCATGTACGCTTTTTTGTTTAATATTTGTTAGATATTACAGACATATATCACAGACGTATTAAACAGATAACACATTGCTTCTAACACAGAGATGATGATCGACAGCTTCTGTTGTGTTTTGCATATTAAAATGTTCAGCTTTTATTGTATTTAAAACCTGAATTTTAATTCTAATTGTTCTCTGACAGGAAAAATGGAATTGAGAAGTGACGATAAAATAGCTAAAAATGTTCATCAAAAATGATATTATGCTACCCATTAATTGTATTATTGGAAGTCATTTTGATTGACTTTAGCAATATTTAAAATAAGTGAATATCTAGGACAAGATACTACATGAAATATATCATAAACACTAAGACAAAGGTACACAATTTGGTATAAAAATGTAGTAAATATTATTAAAAAATCTCGAATTTGTCTCTAAAACACACAGTCTGTTTATCCCTGTTTCTACAAAACAGTAACTTTGACATCAAACATTTATGAGGTGGCTCCTGGAATCTTGGTCAGGACCTGAAATTTTAAAGACGTTTAATGTAGAAAACAACTAAACCAACCCAGACATAAAGGTAAGGGCACTAAAAACTCATAATATATGTCAATTATGGCACTTGAAATAAATAAAGTAGATCAAATTAAGGCAATACATTTTTGCCAAACTGGGGGACTGAAAAGGCACAAATTATTCCAAATAAGGACTATCAACATATCAAAAGTATGCCAACAAAGGCCACTTAGAGCACATAAATTAGCGAACTTAAAAAGGGATTAAGACAAATGAGGGCACTTAAAGTTTGCCAAATTAAGACACGTCAAATGAAGGCATAATGTAGGCCTAATAAAGGCACCAGCACATAAACACATCAAAATGCAGCTACCCATTGAAGTCACTTGAAACATTTTGTAGAAAAATAATCCAATAAATGTTAAAGTTTAGAAATAATGTATTCCTTCAATGGACAAACAGACGCCAGTGAGGGCCTGTACTGTTGGCTGACACATGTAATGTTTGGAGATAATGTATTCCTACAATGGATAAACAGACACCAGTGAGGGCCTGTACTGTTGGCTGACACATGTAATGTTTGGAGATAATGTATTCCTACAATGGACAAACAGACGCCAGTGAGGGCCTGTACTGTTGGCTGACACATGTAATGTTTGGAGATAATGAATTCCTACAATGGATAAACAGACGCCAGTGAGGGCCTGTACTGTTGGCTGACACATGTAATGTTTGGAGATAATGTATTCCTACAATGGACAAACAGACGCCAGTGAGGGCCAGTACTGTTGGCTGACACAGTGACATGTAATGTTTGGAAATAATGTATTCCTACAATGGATAAACAGACGCCAGTGAGGGCCTGTACTGTTGGCTGACACATGTAATGTTTGGAGATAATGTATTCCTACAATGGACAAACAGACGCCAGTGAGGGCCTGTACTGTTGGCTGACACATGTAATGTTTGGAGATAATGTATTCCTACAATGGACAAACAGATGCCAGTGAGGGCCTGTACTGTTGGCTGACACATGTAATGTTTGGAGATAATGTATTCCTACAATGGACAAACAGACGCCAGTGAGGGCCTGTACTGTTGGCTGACACATGTAATGTTTGGAGATAATGTATTCCTACAATGGATAAACAGATGCCAGTGAGGGCCTGTACTGTTGGCTGACACATGTAATGTTTGGAGATAATGTATTCCTACAATGGATAAACAGACGCCAGTGAGGGCCTGTACTGTTGGCTGACACATGTAATGTTTGGAGATAATGTATTCCTACAATGGATAAACAGACGCCAGTGAGGGCCTGTACTGTTGGCTGACACATGTAATGTTTGGAGATAATGTATTCCTACAATGGATAAACAGATGCCAGTGAGGGCCTGTACTGTTGGCTGACACATGTAATGTTTGGAGAATGTATTCCTACAATGGATAAACAGACGCCAGTGAGGGCCTGTACTGTTGGCTGACACATGTAATGTTTGGAGATAATGTATTCCTACAATGGATAAACAGACGCCAGTGAGGGCCTGTACTGTTGGCTGACACATGTAATGTTTGGAGATAATGTATTCCTACAATGGATAAACAGATGCCAGTGAGGGCCTGTACTGTTGGCTGACACATGTAATGTTTGGAGATAATGTATTCCTACAATGGACAAACAGACGCCAGTGAGGGCCTGTACTGTTGGCTGACACATGTAATGTTTGGAGATAATGTATTCCTACAATGGATAAACAGACGCCAGTGAGAGCCTGTACTGTTGGCTGACACATGTAATGTTGGAGAAATGTATTCCTACAATGGATAAACAGACGCCAGTGAGGGCCTGTACTGTTGGCTGACACATGTAATGTTTGGAGATAATGTATTCCTACAATGGATAAACAGACGCCAGTGAGGGCCTGTACTGTTGGCTGACACATGTAATGTTTGGAGATAATGTATTCCTACAATGGATAAACAGACGCCAGTGAGGGCCTGTACGGTTGGCTGACACATGTAATGTTGGGAGATAATGTATTCCTACAATGGATAACCAGACGCCAGTGAGGGCCTGTACTGTTGGCTGACACATGTAATGTTTGGAGAAATGTATTCCTACAATGGATAAACAGACGCCAGTGAGGGCCTGTACTGTTGGCTGATACATGTAATGTTTGGAGATAATGTATTCCTACAATGGACAAACAGACGCCAGTGAGGGCCTGTACTGTTGGCTGACACATGTAATGTTTGGAGATAATGTATTCCTACAATGGACAAACAGACGCCAGTGAGGGCCTGTACTGTTGGCTGACACATGTAATGTTGGAGATAATGTATTCCTACAATGGATAAACAGACGCCAGTGAGGGCCTGTACTGTTGGCTGACACATGTAATGTTTGGAGAAATGTATTCCTAAAATGGACAAACAGACGCCAGTGAGGGCCTGTACTGTTGGCTGACACATGTAAAGTTTGGAGATAATGTATTCCTACAATGGACAAACAGATGCCAGTGAGGGCCTGTACTGTACTGTTGGCTGATACATGTAATGTTTGGAGATAATTTATTCATACCTTAGAGAGGTCGACACCAGTGAGGGCCTGTACTGTACTGTTGGCTGATACATGTAATGTTTGGAGATAATTTATTCATACCTTAGAGAGGTCGACGCCAGTGAGGGCCTGTACTGTTGGCTGATACATGTAAAGTTTGGAGATAATGTATTCATACCTTAGAGAGGTCGACGCCAGTGAGGGCCTGTACTGTTGGCTGATACATGTAAAGTTTGGAGATAATGTATTCATACCTTAGAGAGGTCGACGCCAGTGAGAGCCTGCACTGTTGGCTGATACATGTAATGTTTGGAGATAATTTATTCATACCTTAGAGAGATCGACACCAGTGAGGGCCTGTACTGTTGGTTGATACATGTAAAGTTTGGAAATGAATTCATACCTTAGAGAGGTCGACGCCAGTGAGAGCCTGTACTGATACATGTAATGTTTGGAGATAATGTATTCATACCTTAGAGAGGTCGACGCCAGTGAGGGCCTGTACTGCTGGTGGCAGTTGGCTGATGAGGCGGCTGATCTCGGACGTGGTCCTGTCATCTCCTACAAGCACGATCTCCTCAGTCTTGGACAGTGGAGCTGACACTTCTGCAGCAATCTGAAATATAACAAAAGAAGAGTTGAAACAGAGCACTTAAAATGTAACACCAACCAAGCTGAAAACAGACAGCACACACATAGCTTTTAACATTTGTGTTGTGTGAAAACAGTTTCCTGATATATTTTTTTCAAGATTTTAATCCTCAGGATAAAATTTGAGGAGTGATCACTCAATTACAGCAATTAAAATTGGTTACAAAATATGACCCATTAAGATTAAATAATATTACAAGTATTACTTAATCAGTGAAAATCGTAAACCTGGTAATGAGTACTGCCATATACCATTGTGGATCCGGAAAATTCATAATAAATAACTTCCCGAGATTTGCAGCATCCAAAAACTAGCAAGTTTAGTTTTATTGTTTCCATTTCCCTTTAATCTTACTTTTAACATGAGCAAGTCATTGGCTCTCGCAACACAATCTTATTTAAGTATTTTATAACACATTTATGCAGAAACGACTTTGACTGAAAGGATAGGAAAAAAATGCTAGTAAAAATGCATTTTTGCTTGTTGAAAATATTTGTGGATAATAAAGTTAAATTCTACCCCTGATGGTGTGATGCTTTAATAATAAAAGCAAACATGCTAAAGACTAGTTCAGTACTATATCAGACCATCACTCTTTGTAAATTGGTTACCTTTGGTAAAGTTTCCAGGACCAAAGCCAGCATAGCAGCCTCTCCATACTGTTTGTAAGCAGATGCCTTAAGCCTCATTCTCTCAGCCTCGGCCTTACCCACGGCCTCAATAGACGTAGCCTCGGAACTACCAATAAGACGGATCCTCTCTGCGTCGGCTCGGGCAACTTCTACAGTCTGTGTTCTATTTTGAGAGAAACATTGGATTACAAGTAAAGTCAAGGCCCGTTCAAAATGCACCAATCAATTGTAAAATTGTCTGTATTTGTTATATTTGTGGGGTTTTTTATATTTAAAATGTGATTTGACATCTCACTCAACAGAATATCAACTTGATGTATACTGGTACACGCGGCTTTATGAGAGGATCTTATATAACATAATGATGAAATCAAGGGGTACCATGAGACAGCAAAGAAAAGAATTTTAAAGTTATCCCCAATGTCTCTGTAAAACTACGTGACTCTTGGGCAGAGATCATTTTTATTCTAGGAATTTTATTTGTAAACACTTGGTTCTCCATGTCAATAAGTCTTTCATTTTTTGCTCGAAAACACGTATTGACATACAATCTGTCGGGATGATTGTGAGTAAAATAACACCCTAATGAATGATTTGAGTTTATATATTTCCTGTACAAGCAATCAATACAAACACTGATTAATTTCGATTAAAAATATCAAGATATCAAGATACCGAAGTTGTCAGTAAGAATGAATTTCCTTTTAAACGCCATTCCGGTAATAACTGTTATAGGTAGATGCAGATTATATCCGAATGAGACGTTTGACTTTTGACTTTTTATAAATAATATAAATGATTTCCAAAACTCACATATCGCATATATACAAAAAATTAATTCTTTCTAGAAAAATGTGTTTACCCATTTACCCATTCTAGAAATGACCGGGGAGCAAAAGTAACAAATAAAAAAAAAATCGTCAGCAGCAATTCGGGTTTCAGTTTACAGGTTTAACTACATGCAAAATGGCATACTTGAGCAAACGGATTTGTTGACAAGTATTATTGTGGTGTTGCAGCACAATCAATGGTAAGTTGCACTTTTTGTCTAGTATTTGGCTTTTGTTTTAAGATTGTACTTCTCTTATTTATATTTTAAGCTAACAACAGGCATAAATATTTTGAATGTGCTACGTGTTTTTGAACAACGGGATTTAGAAGTCACAGCAGCAATAAAAAATAAATATCACAATGATGAAGATTAAACATGAAGAAAACTGCTGAAAGATGTCTAAAAATTTGAACTACATGTCACTAAGCTGCTGACCAGGTAATAGTCCTCTTATTTTCGGCTATCGGAAAAAAAATATATCATACACCTGATGTAACGTGATGCACCTCCCACTTACCTTGTACCCTCAGCCAATGTCTCGAGCTTGTAAGCAGCCGCCTCGGCGGGACGCTTGACAGTGGCAATCAGTTCCTTCTCCTTACGCAGGATTTCCTTCTCCTCAATGTCGATCAACTTCCTCCTCTCCACCACCTCAATCTCGATCTCCTCAGCTCGGATCTTCTGTCGCTCCTTGGCACTCTGCAGCTCATACGCAAGCTGGGACTCTGCTTTCTACAGATTTATATGATGTAAGTCAGAAATTTTGGTCATGTCAGTCACGATATTTGGGGTTTAACACAGAGATGGAGACCTTAGCTTGTAGTCTCATCTGAAGACTGTAGTCATGAAGAGGCGGTCCTATTGACCTTGTTTTATGAAGAGTTTCATTTTTCAGCACATCATAGGCTATGTTACGATCGATTTTCAGTCGTTTAGACAGACAACCCGCTTATTCCTGGGTAGAACCACCCACTTATTCCTGGGTAGAACCACCCACTTATTCCTGGTAGAATCTGTACTGTATATCTCCTTAAGAATCACCACTCTCAGTTACAAGTCAAGTTCCCTGTGGGATTCGAATGGCAAGGCAATGAGGCAATGAACGGCAAGGTAGAAGCGTATTTACCCTCTCGACCACAGATGTACTCTTTTTGAAGAGACAGAGTGCAGTATTTATTTTGTGTAGACATGCAAATCTACTACTCATGAACTGTGACTGTAGCATGTTGTGTATATATGTAACAGAGAATCCTTAACATTTAACTGCTGTGCACAACTATAGTTGAATTACCCAGTCACTGCCAGGAGCGACTTTAGTCAAAATATAGTATGGTCTTATTTGTTTTCATAAGGGAAGTAACTGCAGTAGTTTGTTCCATGTGGTTGGCAAGATTTATCCAAACATTTTGATCCATTAAAAAGAAAATCCTCGGATTAAATTTGTAAAGATTAACCTTGGCACAGGATTTATCAGTTGTTGACGAGCTTGGCAGTGGAAATGTCAAAACATGCCTTTAGCAAGGATGTATTGTGGCAGCCATTACAACTAAATATGATCCTGATCTGTAAATATTGTTTCGTTGTTTAACGGCCACCTCAGACAGACAGGAAGTATGCTTTAATTAAATGCCTGCAAGAAGCAAGAGTTATTTAATATATCACCTTTGTATTAACTTCCATGTCAAAAGCAGCCTTCTGCATCTGGTACATTCTTTGCGAGTCTGCCACGATTGTGTCTGCACCATATTTGGCATCCATGCGGAGCTTCTCACACTCGGCTTCCTGCAAAGAATAGGAAATCATGAAAGTATTGTGGGAATTATCCACTTAATATGTGTAATCCCTTTGAAACTGATTCTAAAATTGATAGCCGGGCGGTCCCGTGTATCGGTCTATCCTCCGAGCACGTTAAAGAAACATAGGAATCTATTCGATAATAAGAGTAGGGCAGGTTCCCGGATTCCTATGTATCCTTCCCCTCTCTCTGGGGCGGCTCTAAATAACCTATACTGTGTTGATGAGCCGTTAAACAACATTCAATTCAATTCTAAAATGGACAGAAAACAGAACTCAAACTTCACAAAACATAGAGACCCACCCTGATACCAGCATCCCTGTTGGCCTCAGCCACACCGATGTCCGCATCTCTCTTCACGTTAGCGGTCTGGGCACGTCCCAGGGAGGACAGGTACTCCACATTGTCGAAAATATCTTTGATCGTGAAGCTGAGAATCTCTATACCCATCTTGCCGACATCAGGGGAGGCAACCTCTCTGACAAGCTGAGCGAACTGGTCCCTGTCCTGGTAGATGGCCTCCACACTGAGTGTACCTAAATATGCAAAAATGTAGACCATGATGATGTTACTTTTATTGTAACATGCGCTCTGACAGGCCAACCAAACAGTCGGCGAGAGATTTGAGAATAGAATCAAGCAAATTATAAAATCTATAAACTAATCAGATTAATGTGTACATAAGTATAGATCTATAAAGGGAATGTAGTGACACAGTCAAACTATCTTTATTATTTAGATTTCTGAAAAACTTGAATAAGGGTGAAAGAATTATCAAAATTGAATGATAAACAAAGAAGATATGATCATTTGAAGTTTCTGTTGAAACGGATATGGAAGGGGCCATTTTGAGAGCTATGACATCACGGTTCTAAATGACCATATATGGTATATTTATAAATATGAAAATTTACAGATTTGTAGGGGAAAAATGACATTTATCAATATTTCTAATACGGTAATACGGAATTATGACATCATAGTTCTAAAAATGGCGGCTCCCATATTCGTTTTAGAATAACCTTTAAATGGTCATATCTTATGTGTTTATCATCCGATTTTGATCAATACTTTTCACCTTTTCCCAAGTTTTTCAGAACTCTTAATATTACAGCTATGGCTGTATCGCTACATTCCCTTCAAAGACTGAATTATGATAGAAGACTTGTTTAAAGGCTCATTATGTATTTAGAGTCTCTCCCGGCAGAGAGGTAAAAGAAGCACCCTATTCTTACTTTAACACACATTCCTCACACCAAGAAGATAGACTCCCATACACAGAAATGTCCAGTTAATGTCCCAACAAGTGGAAAGAATTTTTAAACTAGAAAGTGTTCCATGGACCACTTGTGTCGCCTACCGTGTGCTTATTTAAGCAACTTGTTAAGTTATGGCCAGTTATGAGCTTGGTTAGTTTGAAGGTTAACATTTTGAAAAGGGGCTTAACTAATAAAGAGTCAAGTTTTGGCTTATGTAACAAACTCCTTGAAGTAAGAGGAGGAGGTGTGTGAATTTTTATCACCGTAGGTCAAATACTTTTCGAGTTATGGCCAAGGTTTTTTGCAAGTTTAAGTGTGACGGACAAAGTGATCCCTAAGTGTTTGCAATGTTACGCAGGCAACACAACAAATTTAACATAAATAAAACTTATATCCTACCAAGGATTGCCCTGAGATGACCTTCCAGTGTTTGCAGAATGACCCTCTGAATGTGGTCAACAGACTTTCCAAGGAACTGTTCACAAGCCGTCTTCAGGATGTCGTGCTGTCGCATAATCTTACACTGGGCGACGCCCGTCACGGTGAGCGGTACACCCTCAGAGGTCTCCACGCTGTCACACTGAGGATTCAGGGTCATCACCTCCAGAGATATACTGTCAATATACAACATATAGGGCTTACAACATCATAATTCAATACATATGAAAAAGATCAAATGAAGCTTATATGTTTCCTGACTTACAAAAATGCCATAAATAATAATCAAAGGCAAAAGAAATAAAAGGATATTAATAATAAAAAAAAAAATGGACATAACCCAGTTGAATTTAAACAGTTTACCAAAATGATCAGCTTTTACCATGTTTATGAGGGCTGGTAAATTTCTAATTATGCAAGTGACGAACCTCTGGACATCTGTGACCATACACCAGGACCATCCCCAGCCACCAACAATGTACTTTCGTTCAGTATTACCACAACAGCCACCTGTTAAAAAAAAAATGGACATTTTGGTTAAAATGGTGGTCATTACTGAATTTTAGAAAATTGATTCTGTCTGTATTTTTCAAGCTGAATATGTTGTGCATGGGACATGAATGCTCAGCTCTGCAGTTTGAATAGGAAGACTGCAGCATTATTGAGATGAGCAGAGGTATGTTTTATATCTTCAGAAATATATTTATAACATATTTTAAAACAAAAACTTTTGGGTGGCAGTGTGTGGTGTGTAACATACAACACTGAGACAATGTGGGCCATATAAATTATGTACGTTTACAATGTTTTATTTCTACACTTCTTACATATTTTATATCTTCAGAAATATATTTATGACATACTGTAAATAAAGGTGCGCAGTATATCGGTATTTAGATTGGGCCGTAAACACAGCGGTACATTTGGGTCCATATCGGTACTACGGCTCTTTCTGTGACCGAGAAATATACGGAAAATACAGAAAAAAAATCTCTAACAGTGTTCAAACTTGAGGGCGACACAAGCGACAAAGTCTCACTTTCCCCATCATTTCGCTTTTTTTCAGCCCAAGTCGCTTTTTTCCAGCCCAAGTCGCTGTCAAATTGACCATTTCGCTTTTTTTTCGAGCGGAGTGAAAACAACCATGTAATTGACCTGTTGTTGATGTCTGAGACAGGTTTAGATGTAGTTGGGAAGGGATTATATTAATTGCTTTGGTCGATCACAGCGGAAATCTAGCGGGGAGCATGCTTGCCTACAGTTATGCTATCACCGAGGCAGATTTTTCACCTGGCCATGGGACCCTCGACATTCTACTTCACAAATTAAACTGTACAGTGGAATACACATGCCTTACCCAATGAGACTGCGTATAGCAAAGCACTTCGCTGATCGTAGCTTCCGTTACAGTCGGACTTATGCGTTTAAAAATATGGTTGACATTCAATTAAAAACGCGATTGAATCAACAAGATGAAGATAACTGATGAGGGAATTAACTGATACTACTGAAAAATAATCAGAGGTGTGTTTCTTTAAATGTTTGAAAAGACGGACCTGCTCAAAACAAATTAATACATGAAAAAACGTTTGTATTTGAAGATTCAAGATTATTTTTTAGTTCATCTTTGGTGACCCATTTATTCTCCCCGTAATTTGGCATGTTGTGGGTCGGGGACGGACCATCCCACCGCACACCTTACAAACACATCCAGGGTTTCCCCCAGGCCTTTACCACATGTCTCTCCCTACATCCCTTCATAATTTCTGATCAATTTGCAACATGCTGTAATCCTCCTGAGGCCATCAATAAAAATATGCTTGTTTGCCGTGCTCCGACCGACTCACCCGATTCGGCCGCGACTCAAAAAATGGTAATGACCTCGGGCCGAAAAAAAAAATTAAATAAAAAAAAAAAAATTATTCAAATTATAATTTTATTAGCCAGAGTTGTTAAGCATCTAATCTGGATTGCAAAGGTTATCAAAAAGTTGCCTTAGTACAAAAATGGCATAATATATGCGAACAATATATATAAAAAAAATATCTAAAAATAAAACTTTTTCCTATCTTAAATACACATGAATAAAATAATTATGTGCAAGTCCTTGTGTTTAGTTTTAATAACCTATGCCCTAACATCGTACTAGGGCCTTTATAGTGTTGTAGATTGGATAAGCTTTTGATGTAAAAAAAATAAAATCCCTACCTACCTACCTACCCACCCTCAAAATTCTGGGTAGGAGCACAGCAAACAAACAATTTTTTATTGATGGCCTTACTGTCACATTCATCATTTTATCAGTCAGAGCTCTAACCGTGTGTGTGTGTGTGTGTAGTTCTGAGGTTTAACGTCCCTCCGCCAACGAACACGACAAGTTTCCCTGCCGCGATGGGCACAATAGAGTCTGGACGGTTGTATAGTTGATGTGTGTTGGTTGATCTGGTGCTGCTGTGTTGCTATGTCGTCGGTTCTCTTGTAGGTATGTAGGTGGATGTCGCTGCTGCTCTATGTAGTTGTCGCTGTGGCGTCGAAGTGGTGGTCTGGTGGTCGAGGTGGCCTGCATCCGCTACGGTACATCCCCTAGGTGTATTGCCCTACAGCCGATTGTGGTCGGGGGTCCTTGTGTTTGGGGCCACACCCGTCACAATATGGCCCCTGCGCTGCTGACATCATCTGGATAGCTGTGTATCTCTTACTCCCTCTTCCGCTGGTTGACTACGGTTGAATGTAGGCCTCGGTGTCGATCCCTAACTATTACTAACTAGTTACTGCTGCTGCTACTTCTACTCTGTGTTGGTGGATCTCGGCTCCGGCCCGCGGACTTCTGTCTTCCAGCTTCCAAGTTTGCTCACTTCTATCTGATCAGATGATGGCTGCCTTGACGGGGGCGCAGGGGCCTTCTTCACTATCAGTCAAGTGACACTCATGCTCCTGAACCGAGACAAACCAGTTCAGAAGTGCCAGTGTGTTAGTCACTATACGCGAATATAGTGATTTACCACACCAGCAATGTTGTACAGGGCTGGCAATGCGTACCCCCATACAAACACCATAAGTGTCACCAGTGCCCTCTCCGCGACGTGCACGCTGTGAAGAGCAGGAGAGGCAGAGCTCTAACCTTAAACAGTTACAAGTTTTATAACTGCTGGAAGTTATAAAAATGCCAAATTATTATCTCCCTTTGGTTTAGAGTAGCAGATACTTTTTTCTAATAACCATTTGTAACCTAAATCAGTAACCTAAATCAGTAACCAAGATCATTTGCTAATAAATCGAAATAGTTGCCAAATGTGCAGTGTTTATTTATGTCTGAATACTTATTATTAAGGATAAATACAGGGGTCGAATTTCACTCTTACGGACTCGCAATATGCGAGTTGATTTTTTCAGATTGCTAGTGAAAATTTCGAGCACTTGCTTTTTCTGCGAGTAGAAATAAATAGCACACACTTGATTGAATATCACCCACGAAGACTTGAAAGAACCAACAAATGGTCCGATTACATAATATGTAGTCAAACCTCTCTCCAGATCCACGATTATTTGCGTAACTTCATTGTCAAACGAAAATAAGTAAATGCAGTCTGTATCAGATTGACGCTTATCCAGTAAACACGACTAGTGCAAGCGTCTATATACGTAATGAATCTATATCAACTTCCGGTAAGATAACTCGGGACCTTACACAATCAATTATGACAGAATCGTCTGCTCGCAAAATCACTTTGTTTAATGACGAGATGGAGTCGAGCGAACGCGGAGAAAATAGTATGACAGTTACAACTACGGCACCGAGAGAGACAGTAGCCATCACAGCGTCACTAAAAACAGTATCGCGATGGGAGAGAGAAATCAATATTACGCTGGGGAAGGTTATTAACAATAACGTCTGCACGGAGATATGGTTCGAGTGTTGCCGTGTCCATGCAAGCGACTGCCAATCATCAGTACGTAAATTCGATATTATGTATTGTTAATTAATGTGTTATTCAACAGAATTTACATCCCGATATTACTTAAATAATAATGCTAGTGAGAACCGATTTTAGCTAGTAGATTTTTTAGTCACTGGATATTTTTAGCTAGTGGCTAAATTTGTGAAATTCGACCCCTGAAATACATCTTCATCAAGATCCAATTAGCTGTTGTTCACTAATTGTCATGTTGGTGCCTACAAAATGATTTTTAATGAATTTTATTGCATAACAGTAGGTAACTTCAGAGACTTTGCGCATTGGATTTTCATCGATGCTCATAGAATTTTATTGCATGGGGCCACCATTAAAAAAAAAATTGTTTGCAGTTTCCGACCCATGGCTTTTAGGGGTGGGTCGGTAGGTAGGGATACTTTTTTTTTTTTAAAACGTTTTTATTATTAACGCATGCCCATCGACGGCATGCAAATATCGTGTGCTTCACTAGTATTATCCATAGAATTATTTTTAAAAAGGGTTTAGTTAAATATTAACAGAACATGCAAGAAAAAAGAAACAAAAACACTTGAAAAAAAAATAAAATAAAAAAAAATAAAAAAAAAATATTAAAAAAAAAATTGTTTGGGTCGGAGGATTTGCCGTGGGTCGGTCGCAGACTGCAAACAAACAATATTTTAATTTAGGCCTGGTTGTAAAGTTAAATAATCACCCTACCTGGAGAAAATTATATATATCCTCGACCTCTTAGTTTACGACCACTTAACGGCAGTTGGTTACATATCTCAGTAATACATTATATTTTTGACATAATATGATGTTAGCTAAAATAAAATAATCAAACTGCAACAAAAACTACCGCGACTTTGATTACATTTTGTTTATTTTCCATCCGATAACATTTGTAAATGGATGACCTCAACTTGTTTGTTTCCAGGGAACGACATGTGTTTCCGATCACCTTATTTATTATAGCTTTTATCCCGAGATGCAGTATTTTCATACGGGCAATTTTATGCAAATGTGTTGACCTAAATTCACACTAGCTGGCAGCGTAGAAAAAAATGAAAAAATATCAACCATTTTTTAATTTAACAAGAAGAAACAAACCCGTTCTTATTTTCTATGAAAAAATATGACTAAATGTCTACCCTCATCACCCTAAAATCGATTTTTTTCAATACGGTGGAACATTAAAATTATTGTCTTCTGCTGTTTTCAAAACATGTCCATCTGCTTGTCAGGAATTTAGGTCACATGTCACGTAGGAAATGTACTAACATAACAATTACCAGATGTTTTTAACACAAACACCGATATTGCTTCATGGTTTATTCAGGTACCCCACCCTTGATATTACCCATTTACTACTTCTCATTTTACAAGTAAATAAAATTTGTTGATGTCTAAATATATATGTATTATAGGTGTTCTGGCTCAAACCCAAATCACCCCAAATAATCTAAAATCACCACACAAAATTTTTCAGTTTACTGAAAATTAAGTCAATTAAACTGGTTATTTAGCATGTCCCAGGCGCTAAATAACCCAAGATTTTAAGATTGAATTGTGAAAATGTTTAAAATTTGGATGTTTAAATTTTATTGCAAAATAGAGATTAAACTATAAATACTCAATACGTCTAAATTTTAAACATTCTTTATTATAATCCTTATAATACCAATATTCGTTATATTTTCTAAGTGTTGAAGCACCGCATTTACAACAAATTTGAAATTGGGCAGTAGTACCCAATCCACAATTTAAACAAGGTAGAATTTTACAAGTTTTCATTCTATTTTTATGAACTTTACAATATTTCGAATTTTTAACAGGTTTTTTGGTACAAATACCGTTTGAACTGATCTTTAGGAACTGACACGGAATCATTGCTTTATATTTATAGTAATAATTTTTTATATTAAATAAAAATATTTTTAGGTATAAAGAAAAGAGAAAAAATGTCAGACACTAAAGATACTATAAATAATTTATTATCCCTGTATAATACAGGTATAATAGATAAGGAATCACTAAATATGGCACTGAAATCATTAGGAGGTCAACCAACCAAAATTGAGGAAGAAAATGCATCACTTAGGAAAGAAGTTAAAGAAATTGCATTAGTTAAGAAAAAATTGGAATTACTTGAGGAAGAAAATAAAGTCTTGAAAACAAGGGCAACTACCAGCCAACCTTTTGAAGATAAAAAGAAAGAACCAACTAGTAAATCTTTTGAAAGTTTTAAGAAAAGAAGAAAGCTTAAAAAACTTAAGAAAAGGCAGGCTAAAAAAGAATTAAGTCAAGATGATAAATACAAAAAACAAATGGTTAAAGTAATCCAAGAGCTGCAAGAAAATCAAAAAGAAGAAAAAGAAGAAGAAAAATTAAAACTAGTTGACAAACCAATGTGTGGTTATTTTAAAGCATACGAAATATCTGCCAGAAAATATAAAGACCCTAAAATCCTATTCCGTGATAAAAAATTCATTATTACAAAACAAATAAGCAAAGGGCTGACAGAGACGAATGGAATAAAGTTTCAATTAGGCCTTACTGTAAATCTATTCAAAGATGATGGTGCTACCAAAAAATACACCACAGCAGTATTACACAGCGAGCAAAATGCAATCTTAAACTCTGAAAGAATAAATGAGTTGTACGATAAATCATCTGCTTATATACAAGAGAGTCTTGAAAGATTTACAAACACAGCATCTGGATTGGAGATTGATCACTGTGTTACGTTTTACTTAAATTTTGCAAAGTATGAACCATTAAAAGGTTCTTCATATATTTCTTTACCCAAAGCAGTAGCTGATAAAAAAGCAATTATAAATGTAAAAAACAATGATGATCAGTGTTTGTTTCATGCAATAAATTCAGCTTTAAATCCAGCTAAAAAGAATTCTGATAGATTATCAAATTATCCTAGTACAGAGTTCTTAAAGAAAGAGGGTATTGATTTTCCCACTCCAATTTCTCAAATTTCCAAAGTAGAGAAACAAAACAACCTTGCTATCAACGTTTATGGATATGCTATAATAGGAAAAAATAAAAAGGTATCTGTTTTTCCATATAAAATATCAGAACAACCAAAAGATATTGAACGAATTAATTTAATCTTAATATCTGAAGACACTGAGGTTGAATCAGAGAACGAAGACGATCCAAATAATGAAGAAGGAATTATAGATGACAACTATAACCCTGATGATTATTCTAAAGAACCAAAAAAATTAACAACAAAATATCACTATTGCTGGATTAAAAATTTAAATAGATTACTTTATGATCAAAACAAATATCACGGTAAAACTTATTTCTGTGATCGTTGTCTTTACGGCTTTTCAAGAGAAGATCTACTTACCAAACACAGAGAAGACTGTGAGGGTATTAACAAAAATTCTTGCAGAATAGAAATGCCAAAAAAAGGTGCAAGAATCAAATTTAAAAATCATCAAAATCAAATGTCTGTGCCTTACGCAATATATGCTGATTTTGAAAGTATAGTCAAACTACAATCAATTAAATTTGGAAAGAAATCTGAAATCACAAGTGTGCACGAAGCTTGTGGTTTTGGATACCAGCGTGTCAGATATGATGGTAAAACAGAAGAACCTGTTATTTACAGAGGTGAAGATACTGTTGAAAAGTTTTTAAATCATTTGGAATGTGAAAAGAGCAAGATTAATAATATATTTGCTCACCCGAAACCATTAATCATGACACAGCAGAATGAAATAGATTATGAAAAAGCAACACATTGCTGGATATGTGAGGATGAAATAGGTAGGAAATGTGGTAAAAACTGTAAAGTAAGAGATCACTGTCATTTTACAGGAGAATACAGAGGTGCAGCACATAAAAACTGCAACCTAAAGCTGAAAATAAAACCAAATAAAACAATCATTCCTGTTATAATTCACAACCTCAAAGGATATGATAGTCATTTGATTATGCAAAAAATACATAAAATGAAAGGTAATATAACATGCATCCCAAACAACGCTGAAAAGTATATTTCATTTAGTGCCGGACAACTTAGATTCTTGGATAGCTGTCAGTTTATGATGAAGCCTCTAGACGAATTAGTTAAAGCAACAGACAAATCTGATTTTAAAATTACCAAAAATCAGTTTGGCAAACAAGCAGATTTACTTTTACGAAAAGGTGTTTATCCATACGAATATATGGACAGTATGGAAAGATTTAAGGAAACGCAATTACCGCCTATAGAAAAGTTTTACAATAGTCTCGAAGATGAAAGTAAAAGTCCCGAAGATTACGAATATGCTCAAAAAATATGGAAAGAGTTTAACTGTAAAACTCTTGGAGACTATCATGATTTATATCTAAAAACTGATGTAACTCTGTTAGCAGATGTGTTTCAAACTTTTAGAAAAACATGTATGAGTGCATACAAACTTGATGCTTTACATTACTATACAGCACCTGGATTATCTTGGGATGCTTTACTTAAACATTCAAAAATAGAATTAGAACTTTTGACAGACATTGACATGCACTTGTTTGTAGAAAAAGGAATGCGTGGTGGAATTAGTATGGTATCAAAACGATATGCCAAAGCAAACAATCCACATGTAGCTGATTATAACCCTAACGAGGAAAACAACTTTTTAATGTATTTTGATGCAAATAATCTTTATGGGTGGGCAATGAGTCAGCCTCTTTCATATTCCGGATTTAAATGGGTTGACTTAAAAACATTACAAGAGCTAAGAAAAGATAAAGGATATTTTCTTGAAGTAGATTTAAAATATCCTAAAGAACTACATGATAGTCACAATGATTATCCACTTGCCCCTGAAAGATTAAAAGTAAAAAAAGAATGGTTATCTGAGTACCAAACAAATTTATTAGAAAATAACGTTATGACAGAACAACTAGTACCAAATCTTATGGACAAAACAAAATATGTATTACATTATAAAAATTTACAGTTGTATTTATCATTAGGCATGGAATTAACAAAAATTCACAGGGTGCTAGAATTTAATGAAAAACCTTGGATGGCATCATACATAAATTTAAACACAGAACTTAGGAAAAAAGCTAAATCACAGTTTGAAAAAGATTTTTACAAGCTTATGAACAACTCAGTATTTGGAAAAACAATGGAAAATTTAAGAAAGCGAACTGACATAAAATTAGTAAAAACTGACGGCTCTAATAATGAAAAAATAAGAAAAATAATAGCCAAACCAAACTTTAACAGACGTGTAAAATTTTCAGATGAATTATCGGCAATACATGTAAACAAAACAAAATTAAAATTAACCAAGCCAATTTATGTTGGAATGTCAGTATTAGATTTATCAAAATATATGATGTATGATTGGTATTATAATACTTTGAAAAAAAGGTATGGAGATAACTGTACTTTATTATACACAGATACTGACAGCTTGCTTGTAGACATCAGGACAGATGATGCATACAAAGACATGGCTGAAATGAAAGATGAGTATGACTTGAGTGATTATCCTCAAAATCACCCCATGCACGATGATACAAACAAAAAAGTAATAGGTAAAATGAAAGACGAATGTAATGGTGTTGCTATAGCTGAGTATGTTGGATTAAGACCCAAGCTATATTCTATTTTGAGAGCGGATGAGCAGATTATTAAGAAAGCAAAGGGTGTAAAAGAATATGTAGTTAAAAAACATATAAATTTTGAAAACTACAAGGATGCACTATTTAACAAGAAAAAATACACCCATGAAATGAATATGTTGCGATCAATAAAACATCAAATATATGGCATAAAAGTAAACAAAGTTACACTATCACCATTTTACTCAAAAAGATATATACGAGAAGATGGAATTACAACTGATGCATATGGTTTCTATAAAAACTTATGAATTTGGGTATTAGCAGGAACAATAAGTAATTCTTCTTTGACAAATCCTCTTTGTGGCGCTGGTGCTTTCAAATAATAAACTCTTATACCTTGCGTCACCATATAACTTTTAATCTTGTGAATATCTACACTCCACATTGGATCAGTTGCTCTGCGTCTTCCACCTTCTTGTTCCCCGGGTTGATATAAATATCTCACACTTGCATTCATACAGATAGGATCATCTTTTAATATTTTTGTTTCAACAAGAGGAGGCTTTTTTGTCTCCGAATTTATGGCTTTAACAACTTTTGGTAATCTTTTTACCCATTCTCTATTACGTTTTTGTGAATCTATTTCCTTAGCATACTGATAACCAAACAATCTTTCTGCTAATGTTCTGTTAAATCTTTCTACTAAAGCTTGGTCTCTATGTATTTCTGTTCTGCCTCGTCTGATATTTACTTTGTGTTTTGCCATCAACTGTGATACTGCACCCATAAATTCTCTGCCTGGATCCACTTGTAATAACTTTGGATATTTTAGATGCCGACTATATATATTTTCAAATGCTTTGGCAACTTCTTTACTATCCTTGGAAGTCAGCGGCTCTGCTTCTTTGTATCTACTTGCAATATCAACAACAGTCAACGCATATTTATATGTCTTGCGTCCACGACCAAAGCCAAAAGTATCATGCGGCAGAAATAACAAATCAGCTTGATGCACTTCATTCTTTGTAGAAACATCAAACCTGGGTCTAACTATTTTCTTCGGCGCAGGTAAATAAATTTGCCACACAGCTTGTTTCTTTAAAAATTCTAATGCCTTTTTTTCACTGACACCAGCCTCTTTTGCTAATTTTTTAACTGCTGTGTAACCTCTCCAAAATCCTTTTGGGCTGTAATAAATCTTTTCCATTTTTTTCTACTAAAGAATAAACTTTATATAACTATAAAGAAAAAATGGAAATCACAACTGCACAATTTGATGAACTGCTTGAAGAGCAATATCAAAATAGCACAAAGAAATGGACAGACTTGGAACTAAATAAAATATACAAAATTACAGATACGAAAATAGTGGATACTGAATATGGTCCATCCATGGTATTGACATTATTAGACAATGGTGAAGTATGGGCGCCTGATCATCTCAAAAATAAATTAGAGAAGAGTGCTAAACCACCATATTATATTCGACCACTTGGATTGAAACCATGTAAGAACAACAAAAAAAATAGGTATCATGCATATGACTTAGTCTTTTCAAAGTAACATATTTAGTTATTCCAAAAAAAATAAATCCAAAGTAATTATAGTTTTAAACTATTTTTTTTTTTATGAAATCAATTTATACGCCACAAATCCAGTTGCAGCCATGCCCACCACAATAAACGTAATTTCTCTATTCTGTTGATCCGGAGATGGTGTATAGAAATCACTCAACTTAGGCTCCGGTTCCAAAAGTAAATGTTTACCAGTTATGTAATAATACTGTTTCATAGCTTGGTCCACATCATCAAAAGTCTGCTTTGCATGATGCTCTTTTTGCAGTTGCTTATTAATAAAATCTAATCTCTCTGTTCTTTTTTTATTCCACTCCACTTGTGCTGCGTTTAATTGTTCTACGGCTTTATCATGTCTTTGTCTTTCCTCATCTGAATGACTTCCCATTTTTGAAAAGAAATAATTTGAACCAGTAAACGCTAATGCATTTGTTAATGCGCCACCTATCATCATTGCTACTGCACTTGCCATTTTTTTATATATATATTTTTTAAAATTATTTCATAATATCCGCAGGAATAATACCTTGCTTAATCAACATATCCCTCGTAGCCATTGCTAACATTATATCCACAGACAGCATCCCAACATCTACCATATTAAAATCCACTTTAGGGGCTGGTCTTTTTAGTATTTTTCTGCCAATTTCAGAATATCCAACAGTTAAAAGTGTTTCCACTCCAGCATGATACATCATATTTACAATTTGTTTTCCGTCAATACTTGCTGCCATTTTTTTATATGATTATTTTTTTTTAAATTAAATTATTAAATTAAATTATTAAAAATCAAACGGGTCTTTTGGTGCAACATGAACAGGTTGCACAGCTACAGGTTGCGTAGCAGTTTGCGTAGCAGATTTTTTGTTATAAATATACAAACCCAACCCAGCAACGCCTAATAAAACCAGACACGGTGGAATATAATTTTTGTATACGTTTATTTTGATTTTTTCTGGTTCTTCTTCATCTATTGTTATTTTTGTTATCTGTCCTGCATCTCTTGCATCTTGTGCATCCTGCTCTATCTGAAGCAAACGCTTTGCCTTCCTTGCCGCTGCTCCTTTTTTTCCAGCCTCTACTCGTTTTAGATTTTTTACTTTTTGTTGTTTAACAGATTGTGTATCAACTTCACTCTCTTGGTTCTCCACTTGGTTCTCCATTTATATTATCTATAATTTTATTTTTATTAAAATCAATATGTCTAACAGTTGTCAGTATTGCTGTAAATGGTGCCAAGCACATCCCATACCTGTAATACAACTCACAACAAGCACTTGTCAAAGCATGATTAATAAATGGGTCTTCCTCCAAATCTTCTATCAGCTTTGGTGGATTGGTTACATTAAAATATTTTGATACTCCCATCACATACAAGTTAATAAAAGAATTGTCTAAAGTCTTAGTCATGCTTGCCCCAAGCCTTGCTTCATATCTGCAGTAAAGTTTGTAAATTTCATCCGGGGGCATGCTATCTATATTTGTGAGTTGTATGTCTTTACCCAAATATTGACGACTACCGCCGCCAGCCACTATAGCTGATAATCTTTCTTTTTTTGTTTCTTGTTGCTTTGATTCATCTGTTTCCGTCTGAGCCGATATATTTTGTAATAGTTCTTCCGCATTCATTTTAATATTATTAATTTTATTTTTTATCTTGAAATAAATATAAAATACAAAACAACTAGCTGCGATATTCATGCAACTAGTAATTGTTAGTATTGTTAATAGCATTGTTATTAACATAGCTATTTTTTCTATTAACATTATTAATTTGCTGCAAGCATTGCTATTAACATTGCTACTTTACTATGAGCAATGCTATTAGCAATACTATATTTTCTGATATTTTCATTATATTTTCATGTCAGTATTGCTATTAACATTGCTACTTTGCTGTTAGTATTACTATTAGCAACAAAGCAATGCTGTTAGAAAAAAAGAATTGCTGGTAGAAATTATTCAACCCAATAACCAGTTGGTTGGTCAGTCCTCAATATCAACTTGGAATATTTAGTCTTAGCTAAAGCTTTTTTTATTCTGGTTCTCTCCTCCAACGTCGGAATAACATCATTTTCTCTCAAACAATTTTCATAACTATCTCTGTCCTTGGTGTAAAACATACACAACCATTTTACTTGATCCCTCAAATCTTTCAATACAGAATTATATCTCTGTGAAATAACCCATACTGATTGTTTAGCGTGACGACCAGAGAATGCCAACTCTGACAACATATCTTTTTTCTTTGTTAATTCTTTTGTGGCTGAGCAATCGTCAATAATGTATAATGTGGGCTGGCCAGCATATTGTTTGAAAAAGAAACGCAACAGTTCTTGTAACATTTCTTTACCGTTGCTCACGGGATTGACAATTATTATTTTTTTATCTTTAGGGTTTTTCACATCTCCTATCCAGGATCTATTTTTATAAGCCTCGTTCCACTCTATGGTTGGACACAATATAATTATATGTTTAAAAACTCCAACATACTCTTGTTCAAGTATGTCAAGAACAAACTCTGTTTTACCGCAGCCTGTCTGACCACAAATAATGGCACTGTGTGAATATTTAGGATATTTTTGTTGCAAACTAGTATCCTGCTTCTTTGAATCTTCCATCTTCGAAATTGATTTGCGCATCTTGTATTATATATAGATAAATATTTAAAGTTTGATCTGCATCTGCTTTTTTATTTATTAATATCGTTATGCCTTCACTACCGTTTTCTATTCTTCTTCCACTGCCGTGTAATAAATTGTCCTCACATGTTCTAAGGTCAAGCCACAAAGCATATGATTTTGTCAAATAAGTCTCAAGAGAAACATTGGTAAAGTTTAAGTCCCTTGCTACTATTTCTGTCTCTTTGTTTCTTTTTGATGTTAAAGCAAAATATTTGTTGATTTCATCCCAATGTTGATATGCCTTCATACCCTGACTATACAACTGATTTGGTACTCCCTCTATTGTCATTTCAACCTTTTCAATCTTTGGGTTGTAATAGGTTTCTGTGTCTGTTCTTTCTGGGTCTTCAAACAGCATTAAAATACCTTTCATGCTTCGTGCTGGTACATTAATGTTGATGTTCCAAAGAGTATCAGATTTGTTTGCTATTATTTTTCTATGTCGCAAGATACGATCATACATAAATGACATCTTACCACTGATTTGCTGTCTTATTTGTCTGGCTAATTCAACATCACTCACCGTATCAAATTCCAAGCAGATATTTTTTATTACATAAGATGCATCAGCATCACTGCTTTTGATAACTTTGTTATAATCGTTAAACGTTAATTCATATTCTAACCTATCACCAAGCCCCGCTTGATAAAATGGCATATGACTTTCTAACATTTCAAAGTCCAGTGGAATACAAAATCTATTTCCATAAGCTGCTGCTATAGCTTCATCTCCGGTGTCTGAGGAAGCATCTCCCGCGCTAACTCTATGTTTTAACATGTTTGGTTTACCAATACCTTGGTAAGCTATGTTTTGTCGTTCGCTAGGGCTTTTCCATAAATCTACATAACAATGATATATATCACTGTCATCTATTGACATGACTTCGTTGCCACTTATTCTTATTGTCATTTTTTTCACAATTGTTCTACCCAGATTTTGAAATAGAGTAGCGTTGGCGTCTGTTCTGCTTTTAAGTTCTATTTCAAAGGCAAGACGAGCAGTACTTGGAACTATCACATCATTAGTACTTAGATTGGGAAATCTCACAAGCAGTTGCTGGTTTTGGTCTATTGTTGAGGGATTATTAGTTATTACTACACTTGTGCGGATGCCTTTGGCACCATGAGGTTCTCTTAGTTTTCTATGAGGGCTGAGTTTGTTTCCGTAAGCCGACATTGTTTTTATTTTTTAAATATATTTTTTTTAAATTAAATAAAATAAACAATGTCTGCTGAAGGAGGATTTGAAAATCCTGCGTTCGATATTGATGATATGACTGAAGAAGACTGGGATAGAGCGGATAGAGCACTTGATGACGAATTTATACAACCTGACTCAGAATTCCAGAGACAAATTGTAAATGAAAATAACTATATTGATCAGCTTCAAGGGGAAGATAAAACAGAAGAACAGCTTACACAAAAAAAGTTGTTAGTAGAACAATTTTTTACTGAAGTTAATGCTGAAATCAGCGGAATTGATTATAAAAATGATTTTAGAGTGGCTGAGGACGAAATCGGTAGAACAATGTTATATGCAGTTGGGACGGATGATGTTCCACTTACCTATTATAAGGGAAATAATCCAAACGAACCAATCAAATTTTATAAGCTGGACACTTTAGTTAAAAAACATGGTATTAATTTTATCAGAAATATGTTAAAAGATTATGATTTATTAGTTCCACGTGAAAGAATTGCTCGGGGCAGGACAGAATTAGCAGAATTAGCAGACTTGACAAAAACAAAAAATACCCTCACAAAAGCAGGAGAAGATATACAAATGCAAACTTTTTCAACAACTGAAGATGTACAAAATACAGTAGATGCCGTAAATACAATTGAGAGTAATTTGAGTAATATAATAGATGAAACTCATTCTAAAACTGCTGTTCAAACACAAACAGAAGGTCTAACAATGCGAGAGATACGAGGTTTGGATAAGGTATTGCAAAGCTTTCGTGGAGAACTTATTAATAATCTCTCAAAGCTCACTGAGCTTGATAAAGACATAACAAAAGAAAAACAAAAATTAGAACAGGTTAGCACCCCCGGGCAGGAGGATGAGTTTCAACAAGAGCGCATACGTGACAGAATAAAAAATTTAGAAGATGAAAGAAGTGCGCGACTTGAAGTGGCGAGTGAAAACAAAGAAGCATTACGCAGTCAAATAAACAGGATAAAAGAAACTATAAATAAGGTGTTAAGAGAAGACACAACATTGGGTGAGAGAATCAAAACCTTATTTAGGGAGCAAGGTATTACTATTGTTAGTATTTTGACTGCCTTTGGTATGATTATTGGGGTATTAGTTGAGACCATTATTCCTACAACCGGAGGAGGGACTGCACCAACTCCAACTCCAAAGCCTGATCCATCAAGTGTAAAAGATTGGATAAAAAAACAACTATTTAATCTTGGTAAACTTCTTGCCAACCTAGCTGGTAAAGCTGCTGCAGCACTTCCAGGAGTTATTGGTGCAATAGTATCATGGCTTTTATCTGCAACAGGTAATGTTATTAATTGGCTTGGTAACAATCTATGGGCTCTGCTTGTGTTTGTTTCCGGGTTGTTATATGTGGCAGCCAAAGAGTGGTTTAGTAAATCTCGTAAATAAGTAATGCAGCAAGACCTATTACTATGGTACCAACAATTATAGTTGTTTTGTTATCTTCATGTTCAATCGCTATTTTTTTTATTGCTGGTGGGTTGTGCTCCACAGTTTTATGTATTGTTGATTTATCGAAGTCCGGCAGAAATTTCTTTGTCGTGGTGCCTTGAAAAGGTTGAATATTTTTTGGTGGCACTGGTTTTACATTTACATCATTATTCAATCCTAATGCTTGTGCATCGGTTGCTATTACAATTTCATTATTGTAGTCTTGTATTATTCCAATTCTTAATTCCATGTCGCTCGGAGACATATACAATCCACTTCCATAGGCAAAATTTACTTTACTTCTTGCATATTTTAAGGTGTTTTCATATCTTGAAATTTGACTGGGCAAGTCAATCTATTTATTGCGTCCTCTACATTTGCTAAAAATTGTTTCTGTGCATCAAATGCTGTTCCAGTTCCAAGTATATCAGTTCTTGTTTGTGATTGTGAACCAAGAATTGCCCAGCAGTATGTTCTTATGCTGTCATTGATTCTTTCTACTCCAGCTCTTGTAAATCCAGATGAACAATCTAGTATAAAAGTAGACCAACTATTGTCAGCTTCAAATCCTTGTGCAATGTAATCAATGTGATATGTTTTATCACTCTCATAGACTGTGAAACTCATCGTTTTGTTGTCGTATACAGTATTTACCAAAGGATGATAACCAATATTTGTCCAGTAATTATAAATTGTTCCTAGACCATTATTATAGCTTTGTTTCTGTCTCCAGTCTGAATTTAAGTCAACATTAAACTCCTTGCATATTCTCTCGTATGCGTTTCGGTTATATGTGTTATTAAACGCATTCCAATTTGAGTCTTGTGGCATTGCTACACTCATCTCAAATAATATTCTTCTGACTTGGTAATAGACATGAAATCGAAATAACGAACCAACCAGAGTATCAGCTTTTAGATGATTGTTGAAATCAATACCACATCCAGTGGTCGCACACCAAATAGCAAAGTTTAACTGATTCTGCCAAAATAACATCCAATCTGTTCCCCAGCGTTGGACTATAGCATCTGATTTGACGTATGAAAGTTTGTATTTTTCAAAGACATTTGGAAATGATGCTTTAAAGCCTTTACCGTCTGATGTAATGACTATGTTTTGATTTATTATATCTATCACTTTCTTGCTAAAAGTATTTAAATATTGAGCATCCGGGTTATATTTGAATTCTTTAGAAATCATTTTTATTTGTGTTTTTATATATATATATTAAAAAAATAATGTTTCATACAATTTCAAACATAAACAACTCTATTAATTTACAACAGTATATCGATAATAGAGATGGAACCAAGCGCGTTGGATTAAAAAGTTTTACATACACTATCGGTTGGCATAATATTATTAATGAAACCATAAAGACACGAAACCCAGATAAAATAAAACATTTACCAAGTGGACTTTATAACTTTCAAGACTTGGTAAAAAAAATTAAATTGCTAAATGAAAATATTATCCTGGACAATATTATCCAAATTGGTGCAGCCATTATACATACGCCAATAGAGACACGAATGTCAAGCGGTCTTTCAAAAATGCTGGGATTCAAAGACAGAAAATGGTTGACAGGTACTAATATAGGAGATTACCCAATTAATTTAGCTCCTTATAAACAGCTATATGTTCATCTGGAACAAGTTAATACGAGTAGTAATTATTTCAATGGTAAGCCAAGCACTATTATAGGTGTTGTACCTGTAGTAAATAAGCAGTTTGGAGATATAGTATATACAAGTTTTTATCCTGAATATCACTGTCTTATGAATGGTGCAATTACTGAATTGAAAATAGAAGTTAGAGATGAGTATGGCTACAAAATAGATAATCACGGTTTGCCTATAAGTTGTGTTTTAGAAATTATTTAAAAAATATATTTTTATAAAAAAAACAATGAGTATATATGGACCAACAAGACCTAAAAAAACAGAAGACTTAAAGGCTTTAATAAATGATGTTCAAAATTTATATAGACGAATTGTGCCTTTTGTTAACCAGTTTAATCATTTAAAAAATAGAGTTGATAATCTTAAATATGGGATTATAACAATATTTGCAGAGGCTAAGGGCCCACTTGTGTCAAACAGAATACTCTCATTTGGTAATGGTGGAGCAGAAAAAAATGTGGGGCATGTAATGACACGCCGTGGACGGATTATGGGAATAGGTTTAGCATGTGAACGATTAGTTGGTGACGTATCTGTAATAGTTTCTGTCAATGGTGTTGAACAACCAAATTATGGTATAACGCTTCACATCATTCCACGCAATCATGATAACTTTGACGAACCTTTAGAAATTGGTGTTGGTTCTGTTGTTAACTTTGTATGCAAGGTTGCTAACGCTACCGCTGTAAATACGGTGGCATCATTATTAATTGAATTAATTTAATTTTTTATTTATTAATAAAAAAATGAAGCAACCGACAGCACCAAGTTTATATCCTGATTTGTCAGTGGAAAATTCAGTGGAAAACGGACAAAATTATAGATTACAAAAGATTTCAGAAATTGAAAAAAAGTTAATTACAGAACGAGATATACGTCAGTCACTTTATAAAAAATATAAACGTGGTATTAATATTACAGATGGAATTGACACTACCTTGATATCAGCAGGTGTTATTATGGCTGGGATTGGATTTGTTATTCCAGTTTTATTACCTTTAGAAATAGCAGCAATAGTATGTGGAGCTGCAGGTGTTTGCGTTAATTTTATTAGACGCAAGCTTAATGTAAAAGCTCAAAAACATCATGAAATAAAAACTTTGGCAGAGGCTAAGTTAAATAGTATAAAGCAGTTAATATCAAAAGCGTTGAGTGATGCACAAATATCTGATCAAGAGTTTAAGATGATTTTAGATGAGTTAGATAAATATTATAGTTTAAAAGAAGACACCAAACAAAAAAAGGCTAAAATAAGTGAAGCTCAAAAAAAAGAACTAGTGGAGCAGGGAAGAAAGGAAGCAATGGCAACATTACAAAAAAGTCTAAAAAGTGTGTGATTTATTGTTTTAGTAGTGTGTTTGAGTATGATCCACCACCTTTGTATTCAACCTAAGTTTTAATGTTTAATCTCTATTTTGCAATAAAATTTAAACATCCAAATTTTAAACATTTTCACAATTCAATCTTAAAATCTTGGGTTATTTAGCGCCTGGGACATGCTAAATAACCAGTTTAATTGACTTAATTTTCAGTAAACTGAAAAATTTTGTGTGGTGATTTTAGATTATTTGGGGTGATTTGGGTTTGAGCCAGAACACCTATAATACATATATATTCTAATGAAAGGCGAAGGATTAAATCATCATTGCATCATAAAATATTTTATTTTGTATATGTTTGCTTTAAAATGGAATACATTTAATGACGAAAACACTGGTAAAGAGGTCAACTATCCATAGGAAAATTATCCATAACCTTAAAAAAACTTATTATTTGCAATTGTTGTCTGTTATTGTTTAGAACTATTCATTTAGCAGACGATCATGAAATATGGTGACGAAATTTGCATAATAAACGTGCGCAGACGTAATTTCCGCCGTCGGTCGAAATCAAATGGTGGTCGAAAACAGATAGAAAGACGATATATACAGGGAAAATTCCTGTACAGAAGATAGAATGCATCTAAACTTGAATGATTTTGTGGTAGTAACTGCTTCTGGTTACTATCCCATTTTTAGTTGTTTTTTTAGTAACAGTCACAGGTTATGAAAAACGTAACTGTTTAAGCTTTGACTGTTTATGGTTGAAGTAACACAAATATGTAATAGACACAAAGAAGAACCATTCGATTTTTTATATTAATAAATACAATGTACTAACTAATATTATTAAATACATTCTCCCTTTCTTTTTCAACTAAGTAGAATGGTCCAAATTATGAGGCGGTCCATCCCGTTTAACAAGAATAATCATAAAGAGCCAATTTTTAGGGCAATTAAGTGTTCTTTAATGTGGGGCAAGTGATTTCCAGAACCCTGATTTTAGTGAAAATAGGTCACATTGACCTAGTTTTTAGGGTATGGTCAGTGGTGAATGGGAGTAAGGTTTTCCAAGACAGTTATCAAATCTCAATATTAATTGGAAATGAAGTTGGATGCTGCTGATTTTGATAAACTGGCTCAATATTTTTGTAAATGAAACCGGACATGGAAGATGTAAATGATTCGGAATCTGGACTTTGTTGACAACAAGTGCAATATTTGTTCCACTTGCTTTCTTTTATAATTAAATGCAATACAATAGAACATAAAGTAAAGACAGACCTGAGATGACCAAGGCTTCGTTAGGACCGACAGTGTTGATGTTACCCATCTTGTAACTGGGAAGTGCAACGAATATTTTGAAATACTATTTGCGAAATTATTTCTCAATTCCAAGATGGATGACAGACTTGTTCACCACATTTTTATTTATTTTTTTATTTAGTTCGTACCTGTTCTAATTCGACCCTAGTTATTTTCGGCCTAATGTATAATCTGCGAGATTAAATGTGACGATTGATTGATTGATTGATTGATTCTTCTTCTTTTTCTTCGCTGAGATCTTCGTAATTAGCTCAGTGTGACTAGGCATGCCATGGATGCCATGGATATACAGGTACCCTACAGTATGTAGATCTATGGGCATGCTGATGGCGCACGGCTAGTATTGGTTGAATGTTTCAACAATCTTACTGATTAATTATTTGAGAGATTGAGGAAG
This sequence comes from Cyrtodaria siliqua, assembly GCA_037043455.1. Taxonomy (NCBI): domain Eukaryota; kingdom Metazoa; phylum Mollusca; class Bivalvia; order Adapedonta; family Hiatellidae; genus Cyrtodaria; species Cyrtodaria siliqua. The sequence goes on from JAWPHD010005169.1 coordinate 46,481, forward strand.
TGATTGATTAATTGAGTGATTGAGTGATGGATTGAGTAATTGATTGAATATTAATAAATAACAATAACTCCATTCAAACACTGAGGACAGTAAAACTACTTTATAATTTAATTAAATTCTGATACAAAGTTGAGGTAATATTCGCAAGGTTGTGGATGTGGCGATCGATAGCTTTGCTCGCCTGGATCCTAGTGTTTACAGATTAGGCGCCATGCAAGCATCTCTGTGACACTGTTGGAATGTTGATACCTATTGATGTTGGTACCTATTGATGTTGGTAACTATTGATGTTGGTACTGTAATGTTCTACAAAGTATATTTGTAGTCTGAAAGTACGGACCCTATTACAGGGATAAGTATATAATATAAACCCAAACGAGGGATTCGTTTACTACGTTTATTCTGCTACAAGGTTACATACAAACTAACATGTTTATCGTAGAGAATCATAGCGGCCACATTCGCTCACAGGGTAATGGTGGGCGGAGCTATAGATAGCCAGTCAGTGCCCATTACAGGTACCTATTGGTGTTGGTACCTCTTGATGTTAGTACCTGAATAGCCGCTCTCTTCTGGACCAATCTGCAACTTTCTAACTTTTGCTTTGGCAATGTGAGGGCTTCAAACTCCAGGTTAAGTGGACGGACTGGGATTGGTGTGTGTGAGGTTGACTGGCTTTCATTTCCAAGTTCGGTGGCCTTTAAGAAGCTAGTTTCTTCAGAGTCTTTATTATTGGATTCTGCTGATCGTCCTGTATATCATTCATTCATTTATTCATTCATATGGCTCTGTCATTTTCAAGCGCACTGGATGTTTGGAGGTTGACCCAACTATGCTTTCATCTTTTGATTGTGCGATGACCGGACAGAGTCTGGATGTCCCTATGATGATGTCTACCTATACCCTGAAAGAGGTGGTAACGTTTAAAGGGACACGTGGCAAGCTTCAAGTGTTTATCAAGCATTAACATTAGCATCCTAATTTATCAATTCAGCATCATTTTGACCTTAAACCTGCTTGCATGTAATTAAAATTATTTTTGAGGTTTCAGCTTTTCTCCTCATTCGTTCATAGGTTTAAACATATTATTGGTGCAATATAATCAACATTTTATGCTTACATATCAATGGTGCTTAGTAAGTTAGAGGATATAGCCAGGCAGGGATTTCTTTATTTACACTGGCCCTTTCAATGGGGTAACATTAGGGTATAATTGAGGTTTGGTGCAGCCTAGAACTTGGTATAACCTCTCTACCCTCCCCCCCCCCCCACCCCCCCACCCCCACACCAATGGGGTAACATTAGGGTATAATTGAGGTTTGGTGCAGCCTAGAACTTGGTATAACCTCTCTACACCCCCCTCCCCGCCCCCCCCCCCCCCCCCCACACACACACAGAGCGGCTTTTTGCCACTGTCGCTGTATCTACTTTTACTTAATTATCACAAATGCTACCATTTCAGAAACAAATCTTGAATGATATAACTATAGTATAAATATTATAATGATAAGACTAGAAGGCATGGTAATGTGCACAACTGTCGTGTATCCCTTGAAGAGCTAACAAACCATACGTTAGGGTAAATCACAATTAAATATGGTGTTGGTTAGGCTGCCCAGAAATCACTGTGCTGCCTAGGTGACCACCCCCGTTAACATCTGCATTAATTCGCGTCCCCACACCACATCCCACTTCTTCAATTCGCGTTTTCCCAATCTCCATTCACTCTTTCACCATGCATTTCCATTCACTCGTGCATGTACGTAGGAACAGTGGTCCAAGTGTATAGTAGGACACAGTTGGGTGTGTTGAGGGGATGGGGGGTGGGGGGGGGGGGGGGGGGGGGAAGTATTTAAATAGATAGGTTTATAAGCGCGTTACTGGGTTAGTGTCTCGCCGCAGAGCTAGCTTTTATGGCGATATCGGTAGAGCGTCCGCTTCACATGCAAGGGGCCCCGAGTTCAAACCCGCTGGATGCCTTAATATTTATGTGTATTTTTTTCGGTCCGATTACATTGGTGGAGAATCCGGGTAGGCATTGTATGGGGTTATGCCCTGAGGCCTAGATCATTGTATATGTTGTTGTCTGTATGTGTTGTGTGATATTTGAAGGTTTCAAATATGAAAAAATAAAGGTTTGGAGGTATGAATTAGGACTCATTTGGGGCATGTAAATAGATAGGTTTATAAGCGTGTTACTAGGCTAATGACTCGCCGCAGGGCTAGCTTTCATGGCGATATCGGTAGAACATCCGCTTCACATGCAAGGGGTCCCGAGTTCAAACCCGCTGAGTGCCTAAATATGTATGTTTAATGTTTCCGGTCCGATTACACTAAGGGACCTGCATCAACTTTAACCGTTGCAGGCGGTAGGCGTTGCAGGGAATAATAATAATAATAATAATAATAATAAAGACTTTATTTAACGAGGGAACTCATTTGAAACTACTCAATCTTCCATGAGGCCCTCAATAATATATATTATACAATATATACACTATAAACTTAGCCAAATGACAAAATAAAACGTGTTCATGTTGTCATTTGTCCATTAAAATCCCTCTCTGCTCCCACACACCCTCCACACCACCAATGTCTGAAACGATATCTAAGTAGACTGTGAGCTAGTAGGAGAAACCCTCCCCCCAACACCACCCCACCCACCCAGGCGCCCCCTCCCTCCCACCAGGAGGAATTTTGTAGGGTATGATTTTCTGAAAGAACATACAGTAAGTTTCAAAATGAGACATGTGTGCCATCTGAGCGTTGGGGCTTTAGTTAGTTTTGGGGGGAAACGTTGCGTTTTTAGACGAAAATCGCCGAAATCTGGAATCATTTTTTAGAAAAAGAATGGAATACATTAGGACCAATTTGAATTGATGGAATCTTTCTCGGAACGCATCTCTACGTGTCCCACCATATAATTTATGGATCCGATACCTAAATATTGAGATTTTGGGTAAAACTTTTAAAATATTGACTAAAATACCTGATTTCTGTAATACATTAGGGGTATTTAACTAAAAATTAGAAATATATCTAAAACAATAAAAAAAAGAAATATATATATCTTTCGTCCCCAAAACTCATTAAAGCCCCAACGATCGGATGGCACCCATGTCTCATTTTGAAGCTTAATGTATGTTCTTTCAGAAAATCATACCCTACAAAATTCCCCCTGAGTGGGGGTGGAGGTGTGTGTGTGAAAACACAACGTTTTCCCCCAAAACTCACTAAAGCCTCAACGCTCGGATGGCACACATGTCTCATTTTGAAGCTTTATGTATGTTCTTTCAGAAAATCATACCCTACAAAATTCCCCCTGAGGGTGGGGGTGGTGAGGTGGGTGAGGTGGGAGGTGGGGGGAACTAAAGCCACTCAAATTATCATGCTAACGATTGGCAGCATACTGATGTCATTTCGAATTTTTCAAGCTAGTATCGATCGAGGGCGAGAATGCGATTGGCAGCTCTTAGTATACTGTTTTTTCCCAATCATAGGCGAACTGTTTAAGGGCGAAATGTTTGGGGATTTAAAACCAGTCCCCAAAATTTATTTATTATTCATCAATTTATCATTTTAAAGAGTATGTTGTTATTAAAACTGATTAAAATACTTAAATAATAATGCTTTGTTGAAAACTGTTAGCTAATTATAAAATAATAATAATTAAATTGAATATTAGACCACGAGACTCCTACGAGACTTCAATTAGAGTCCGTGACGCAAATTTAACGAGGATCGCCAATATTTCATATCAAGGAGATAAATATTACTCAACATTTATCAATAAGATCAGCTTACGCTACAGTTAATTATCATAACAAGTTCATAACTCTTCAGGTAAGGTAGCCTGATATCCATGTTCATGTTTTCTAGTTGAGAAAAACACGGTTTGGTTTGGTACTGTTTGATCGGCAAAGTGGTTGTGGGTGGGGTACTGGGCTTTTTTGTCGCGCTCAGCAACACATATTTTGAAAAGCTGTAGCGATGCAGCATCAGAATAAACTTCTAAATAAATATACATGAATTTTATGATTTTTCAGGTATTGAAAGTTGAGTTAACAATAAAACATATGATCATACAATTTAAAATAGTAACCTAAATAGGCCTAATTGCGATAGTTAAAAAAAATACAAATAAAAGTTTTAAATCACAAGATACTTAAAGATACTTACGCTTTATTAACGTTGAATACAAATAATCATGAATCATAAGCTTTGAGAGCTATTTTCTGACAATTGTCTTGTAGTATTCAATTTTCTTCCAGTTTATTTTTAAAGATGTTATTTTTGTCCAATCTCAATTTTATTTAATGTATTTTGTTTTGTTCACGTCTCGTGATTGTGTTGTAATTGGACCAGAAAAATCAGTACACTCAGCAGGGTTTATATTGGGGACCATTTGCATGTGAAGCAACTCTACCAACAGTGTTTTGCTAATATAGCTGGTATATATCTATCATTTTGGTTTGGGATTTCTTATAGCATTATGCATCTTATTATACTTCACACCCATATTGGGGCATGGGCTCCCTCCACCCCACCCACTAGCGGATCCAGGGGGGGGGCGCACCCGGCGCGCGCCCCCCCTAAAAGTTCCGGATCATACATGTATGTCCATGTTACTGTAGATAAAATATCAAACAATTTCGTTGCACGCCCTCAGTATCAATTTTTTATCGCTCGCTTCGCTCGCTCGACGCATAATGGCTAATGAGTGGTTTTATTAACACATTTTTAAATCCTTTTATTTGAAAAATGACTTTTTTTATTCATACATGCATGTTCATGTTACTGTAGATAATATATCAAACAATTTCGATGCACGCCCTCAGTATAAAAAAATGTTCTCGTACGCTCGACGCATAATGGCTAATGAGTGGTTTAATTAACACATTGTTAAATACTTTTATTTGAAAACGGACTTTTTTTATTCATACATGTCAATGTTATTGTAGATAAAATATTAAACAATTTCGTTGCACGCCCTCAGTATCAAAAAAAATCTCGCTCGCTCAACGCATAATGGCTAATGAGTGGTTTAATTAACACATTGTTAAATCCTTTTATTTGGAAACGGACTTTTTTTATTCCTACATGTATGTCAATGTTATTGTAGATAAAATATCAAACAATTTCGTTGCACGCCCTCAGTATCAAAAAAATTCTCGCTCGCTCAACGCATAATGGCTAATGAGTGGTTTCATTAACACATTGTTAAATACTTTTATTTGAAAACGGACTTTTTTTTTATTCATACGTGTATGTCCATGTTACTGTAGATAAAATATAAAACAATTTCGTTGCACGCCCTCAGTATATTTTTTTTCCTCGCTCGCTAGACATATAATGGCTAATGAGTGGTTTAATTAACACATTGTTAAATCCTTTTATTTGAAAACATACTTTTTTACCCTGTCAATGCACTACCGCAAATGTTTTATGAGGCTAGAGACGGACCCGAAAATTGACCAAAATATTACGCCCCCCCTAAGCTGAAATCCTGGATCCGCCCCTGCCACCCCTGTTGTTTTTAGAAAGTGAGACTTTCCATTGCTTGTATGTTAAAATCATTGCTAGATTCAATACTAAGTGATTAATATTATATCTAAAGCATGTATTTTAATAAAAGTTTTCTCTTAAAAACAACCTTCCTTTAAATAATGAAAATCACTAAATGTTTTCCCCAATTATGACATAATGCGCTTCGTTTTCCCAAATTCAGCAGCTCTAGGCCTTTTCTCAATTGTCTCGGAAAAAAACCCTGTACAGTCTGTTTCTTTTTCAGATATTCAAGTAATGGGTGAAATTAGCGACCTAGATAGGTGAGTAATATTATACAATTAAAGATGTTGTTTCCTTGCTCTGAATTCGATAAATTAGTTTAATTTTCCATTACTCAGAGCAAATTACTTTGATATTTTGGCTATATCGCATTGCCTTCATCAGCAGATCAATGTTTACTGCTGGAGATCTTAGTCTGGTCACACGATAACAGAAGAAAAGGATAAGAACAAGAATGATGCCGAATGGACAGGAGAGAAGCGACCCAACATTGGCTATGAACAAGGAACATCAGAGGTCTTGCTCAGAGCGTTTAAAAAACATGGCAAAGATTACATTGGTGAAACTGGCAGATGCTTAGAAATTAGAATGAAAGAACCTTCAACCTGTTTCACACCAAGATTCTTAGTTCTGCAGACTTACATATAGAAAGACAAGTCAAGGAGGCCATTGAAATCAAATGATGCCCATCATTGAACAGGGACGAGGGCCTGGACTTACCTCCAATATATGATGCCCCCCTGTTATCACATGACCAGACTAAGTGACAAGATTTCCAGCAGTAAACACAGATCAGCTGATGAGGCTATACAATACAGCCGAAATAGTCAAGTAGGCACTAATTTGCTTTGAGTAATGGAAAATTCAACTAATTAGTATTGGTTTTATTAGATAAATATTATTTTACAATTTACACTCTTGATAATGCTTCTTTAAGTTCTTCTGTTGATAATGTTTTATCCTGATGTATAAATCAGTTGAAGATTGGTTTCCTATAAAAGTAATGATTATAATCTAAAACTATCAGTTATCTTCAAATCTTGCATCAAACATTTTCAATATGCGAAAAAGTCTACCCAATCAGTTTTAATAACAGCTTATTAAAACTTGTGATGTTATTCGTATGTACAATGTACCTACTACCTACTGGTCTTTAGGAACACTAAGGCCAAATAAAATTATACCTGTGTTTACTGTCTTTTTGCTGAAAAAAATCGGGTAGGTAGGTAGGCATTTTATTTTATTTTTTGGCGAAGTTAATTTAAGGTGGCGATGAGCTTTGATGAATGGGATAATGTGGTATTTTAAAAACTACAATAGATAACAAATATGAAATTGTGTATGTGTTATTGTTTCCCAAAAGGCATGGCAACAACTGGCTCTTTTCCCAATCACTTGCAATTATTGCAAAGTGGTAAAACCGTTTAATTTTATTTTTCGCAAGTCCGGAAGAGGGTCAGTTCCAACAGCAGGACAATGAGCACATGAGTCGTCCTTGATCGCGTGAAAATAATTAATTTTTTTGACATTTTTTATTTTCAATAAAAAAAAAGGAGTCGGGGATGTTTTCAGCGGGTCGGTCGGGTTACAGTAAACTCAGGTATAATTTTATTTGGCCTAAGGCACAGGAACACTTTCTTCAAGAATATAATTATATATAGGTTTTTATTGCATGGTAATGCTCAAAATAAATTTCACAAAATGTTGTTAGGTGTAAATAAAAATGCATTTAATATTGTTGTTTATATTTCCTTTGTCTTGCTTATGTGAGATTAACCCAGCTTTGTGTAATTTATAGACAAATAGAGCAGCTGCGTCGATGCGAGATAATTAAGGAAAGTGAAGTGAAGTCACTATGTGCAAAGGCACGTGAGATTCTGGTGGAGGAGAGCAATGTACAGCGGGTGGACTCACCTGTCACAGTAAGTGTTTTATCTTCAGAAATCATCTTACGCACTAGAGGTGTACGTGGGATTCTTCAGACATAAATAATAAACAATTCTGTATACAGTGTTTTTTACCCCCTATATTTTGGGAACATAAACCATACTGTCACAATTGGGAGTTTCATAAAATTCGGGGTGAAATACAGTAAACAGTTCATTTCCTAATTGTATCTTTAATACTGTTTACAGAACACTGCATGACATTCCACTGAGCTATTTCTCTTTGCCTCATGTTTTTAAACTTTCTTTTCATCAATTGGAAACTTTTGTCTTAAAATTGGGTAAACGGGTATTTTTTGGCATTGGGAATATGACCCAATAATGGCAATAAAAAAACATAAAAAAAATCACCACTGCTACCAACCCTATGTGTTTAACCTCATTCCGATTTGTTTGCTTCATCTACATTATACATTTTTAGATGCCGTGGCAGAAAGTGTAGGAAATATTTCACACTATTAGTCAATTACAATCATTTATTTTGTTTATTAAGCCAACATCAATTACCTGCCTACCGACCCTGTTTTTATGTAGGTTATGGTTTGGTCATAATGAAGACTTAACAATTATTAACCTTACATGTTTTCTGCAGGTATGCGGTGATATACACGGCCAGTTTTACGACTTGAAAGAGTTGTTTAAAGTTGGAGGTGATGTTCCAGACACAAACTACTTATTTATGGGAGACTTTGTTGACCGAGGATTTTACAGTGTAGAAACATTCTTGTTACTGCTAGCATTAAAGGTAAGTGATATTTTTTAAAATTTAGAAAAAAATTAAGTTTTAACGTCCCTCCACCCGATAAACGTCTTGAAGGGATGGTCACAAAAGAGTCTGGACAGTGAACTTACGCAGTACCACCAGTGTCTTTTATATTTTGCCGGACTATGCTCATGAACATTTGTTATGCACCCACTTGGTGATTTGCACTTGTCCGTCCGTTCCAAAAACTTGTCGCGTGATTCTCCATAACTGTTTAACCCACGGTCGCGGAACTTTACAGGAATGTTGACCAGCAAGTGAAGCTGCGCACCTGGGTTTTCATTTTTATTTTGGACTTTCATGTTTTGATTCCTTTTCAGGTTAGATACCCAGACAGAATAACATTAATACGAGGAAACCATGAAAGTAGGCAGATCACACAAGTTTACGGGTTTTACGACGAATGTCTGCGAAAATACGGATCCGTCACTGTTTGGCGATACTGTACAGAAATATTTGACTATTTAAGTTTATCTGCAATAATTGATGGAAAGGTTAGTGCCGCCTCATTACCTCAATCACTTGAATTGACCCAAAGAAAGTATTTCCTGCACACTTAAGCGATTTTATGCACTGCAAAATGGTACTTTTGTGTAAAGGTAATATTCAAAATTACAGTTTTAGAACTAGAAGGTCATAGTAGTTATTATAACAACAAATTCATGTTCATTTTATTATTTTTTGTTCATGCTCATTAAAGGTCTTCATCATGACCTCTGCATTGTTTCAGGTGCCATCTCACTCATATCACTAGAGCAGTGGCAGGAGACAATAACCGTGGCTCCAGAGTAAATGGAGTGTCTACAATAGAATTTGCAGCAACTCTGCAGTTCTGCAGGTGAGAAGGTCCAAGGCCCATTCTCCATGTTTTATCTCGATGTCCTGGAGGATGAGCCTGGCATGTTCATTCCTGTTAGGCGCCATATAATCTTTCATGTGTTGGTGCGCCTTAAAACCCAATTCAATTCAAATTGGCTAATATTTTGTTTTGAGCAAGAGAAGGACAAGTGATTATTAAGATTTTGGAGCTTTATATGATGATCAGGCTTTGTATTTATTTCCTTCCAGATATTTTGTGTACACGGTGGTCTGTCACCATCCATACAGACCCTAGATCAGATTAGATCTATAGACAGAAAACAGGAAGTGCCACACGACGGACCTATGTGTGACCTTCTGTGGTCAGATCCAGAAGGTAAGATTGCGTAAATGTTCCCTATGTCGCGGCGCCATCTTGTTATTAATTACCTTCGAACACCAGTCCTCTCAGATTATAGTTTTCATTCAAGTTTCAACAGTTAATTATGGGGTTGTTTGATATTTTAAAACAGTTTTACACAGTCACTGGAATGCATAATAACTAGAGATGCTTTTCAAAATGGACAGGGTTCAGTATTATAAATGTGACACACAGTCAGTCATTGATTACTGAGATAAAATGTTTATTAAAAACAAGAAAAAAATCCAGATAGTCGTAGCTTGACGAGAGTTTAAACAAAACACAGCTATTTGTAACTACCATAATCCGACTGAATGTTATCATATTTAATGACATTTTGCAATAGTGGCTATACCTATGTCGCAATTCATTGCATGATGATAAATTACCTGTGTTATCTATTAAGGTGCATGTAGATATGGTTGTCATGATTTCATCTTTTATCTGTGAGTCATTTCATTTGACCAGGATTATGAGTAATTTGTGGTGTAATAACATTTTGAAATGTTGCTTTATTTTAATTTTAATATTTATGTATTCTATACGTAATGGGTGAGGTTTGTAAACAAGTACAAGATACTGATAATTTGATATGCTTGTACTGTCCCACCTTAAACCCTTGTAAAAGTAAAAGAAGGCTAAACAAACATTTGAATAATCTTCCATTAAGTTTAAGCTGAAAATCATTGACAAACAAATATACCAGAGAGACAAAACAATGTGAACAAAAGCTGTTGGAAGGAAAGCATGCCTGTTTGCTTGTCAGTTCAATTTTAAACAAGGCCACTTGCTATCTAGCCCACCTTCACAAGTTGGTCAAGTTGATGGTTGATGGCAGGTAATGTGATGTGGTAGGTTACAGTAAACATATACAGACCATTTATATCCCAGAGAAATGAACTTGTAGGCGAAAAAGGACAGCCAAGATATCTTGTCTTGTCAACATTTATAATACACCATCATCCAACACTAGAATCTTCTTGGCCGAATGGTTAATGACGTTGCTTTGTAAACTTTCGCCTCTCGCCGCTGCGATTCGAATCCCACTTGGAGCTTGACATGTACCCAACACTAGTGTCTCCGTGGCCGAATGGTTAACGGCGTTGCGCTGTAAACCTTCGTCTCTCACCGCATCGGGTTCGAATCCCACTAGGAGCTCGATTTGTAAGTGAGGAAGTGTCGACTTACGGATGGCGGGAGGTGTACAGTACTGGTTCTACCAAGGAAAGGTGGGTGGTCTGCCTCCTTCAAAAAACAATCAACCGTCGTATATAATCTTACATGTGTTGAAAATGACGTAAAAAACATACAAAATCAACCAACACAAGTAGAAAAAGGGCCAAATTTGGCAAAATATAAAGCAGATTATGGAACCTGCATCGCTCATCGTTCCTAAATGTGCTGGTTCCTGTTTAACAGTGATGTATTTTAATACAATATCTCATTCATTGTTTATCATTCACAGATATACAAGATTGGGGAGTCCGTCGTAGTGGTGGCGGTTACATGTACAACATCTCATTCAGTGTTCATCATTTACAGATATGCAAGGTTGGGGAGTCAGTCGTAGAGGTGCTGGTCACATGTACAACATCTCATTCAGTGTTTATCATTTACAGATATGCAAGGTTGGGGAGTCAGCCCCAGGGGAGCTGGTTATCTGTTCGGTAGTGATGTAGTAACACAGTTTAATGCAGCCAATGATATAGATCTGATCTGTCGGGCACATCAGCTGGTCATGGAGGGGTACAAGTGGCATTTCAATGAAACGGTGCTAACGGTGTGGTCAGCACCAAACTATTGTTATAGGTAAGTTCTTCTGGTTTAAAGTGCTTTCTACATTACAAAAACAGCTCTGTCTGCATTGACCGACCCTCATAATATAATAGGAGTTCCATATACAATAAACATGTTAGTCAGGTAATTTATAGTATTAAAAAATGTAAATGGTGATATTTTTTAGAAATATTAATGCTCTGAAAGTTTTTATTAGATTCACCCTGTCGTTTTATCTGAACCGCATGTTCCATGGACTTTAAATTTAGACGCCGCATTAAAAATATGCATTATACATGCATTTGGTCCAATATTTTGTTTGCTGTTGTCTGAGGGGTCATTGTGACTGGTCAGACCATATTTATCTTGGAATCAATATTAGATACACACCCACACACACTACCACAGTATATCAATTGCGAATTTATATGCATTGTTCTGATAGCGGGTGAGGGGTCTCTCACATACACCTTTGGGCATTGTTATGGAATTTGTATTCCCATACTATATCAGGGGTCTTCCTAGTCCGAAAGGTCGAGGCCTTTTGTTATCTGAAAGTATAATAGACTGTCATGACAATAATTTGGTGTGGAACGACTATATAGATGTGTCTTGATCACCTCCGTGGTCGAGGGGTTAACCTTGTTGCGTTGAAAACCTTACCCCTCTCACTGTTGTGTCGAATCCCACTGGGACCTCAACTTGTAAATGAGAAAGTGTTGATTGTTACGGATAGCGGGAGGTATACAGTACTAGGTATACAGTACTGGTTTTACTTAGGAAAAAAGGGGTGGTCCGCCTCTACCATCGTATTTGCTAAAAGTGAAGAAAAAGACTGTTCGAACAAACAAATGTGTCTTTAGGACAATGAATATTTACTTCAGTCGTATTCCATTGACTGTTGGAACATGATGGCATTTGTATTGTTCAAGCCTCTGTCTCTCTCTGCAGATGTGGTAATGTAGCAGCAATATTAGAGCTGGATGAACACTTGCAAAGAGACTTCACTATATTTGAAGCCGCACCACAGGTAAGTCCATACATACTGGTAAAATAAAGAAATAGGGCTCTACTGCAGGCTCAAATTTAGCATTCGCAACTCGCATTTTGCGAGTTTTGGATTTGAAAATGGTAGTTGAAATTGCAACAGCTGGCAAAATGTTTCGAGTTGCTTTCAAGTTAAGAAAATTCAAGGCCTCCTCTGGCCATCTTTTTTCTTTCGCCAGAGGCGTAGCCAGGCTAAAATCTTAAGTACGCACCCTTAATGCCGAAGGCATTACACATGGCGCTAGGGGTAGCTGCGAGAGGGGGATGCCCCCTCCTGTTGGGAGGGTTAGGGGGGCCTCCCCCTAGACAATTCTAAAATAAAGACATCCTTTGGCAGCCTCTGGTGGGTTTTTTGGTCACATTTTGGCGGCCTTCTAGGGTAAAATAATTTCTTTAAAAATGAAAAAAACGTATGTCAGGAGTTAAGTTAGCCTTCGATTTTTATGCCATTTTTGGCCATAATTATTTTTTCACTTTTCAAATCGATGTTACGCACGTGCGTAAATGCGTATCGCTGGCTACGCTCCTGTTCGCAACCAATTTCGCCAAATGAAAAAAATTGGGAGATATTGGAGCCAAAATTGGCTCAAAGCATATAATGTTTTCGAAATTATTAAGTATTTTTAAATGAAGTATGGCCCATGAATAAAGCAGTAATAATTATAATCATAAAATTATATTTAAAAAAATATTTTACTCAATTTCTTACATAAAACTAAAACTTATTAATCGGGAAATGTTTCAGTTTTGAAATAAATACTGTACATGTATACAAGTACAAAATGTTATCTAGAATTATACTGATCACTGGTTTATTTTATCCTGTCAGTTACAATCAAAGCCTAATGTATACTTGACACCTCATCATGCACAAGTATTGTCTTCTGGACTTGGAAATAAGAGGTGCTAATTTTGGCTATTAGGTTATTGGGCGATTTTACAGGGGAAAATTAAGGGGTATGACGAGATTGGAAAGTAATACACAACATTCGCCAAAGTTATTTTTTTATCGCCATTTTTATTATTTTGTCTCATTTGGCTCCATTTGCGAATCCCAGAGGAGGCCCTGAAATTGCATAAATGTATGACTTAATGCGTTTCTAAGGATAAAATAACTTACAGGTGAAAGCACCGTTGTTACCAGCATCGTCCAGATCATTTTATTCTAATGAGCTTCTGTTTTTAGCGCTCACAAGACTGTCGCATTTTATCAATCTTGCACGCCTCTGTTTAACGTACAAAATAATTGTAATCTGTGATACCATCTGGCACATTTTTGTTGTTTGCTAACATGGCTGGTAAAAAACATTAATTTTGCCAAAAAGATAGCTATGGGAAAATAATGTAATGATTTCATAGTAATGGCTATTAGATTTCCAATTTGGAAACTTATAAATTGAATTTTATGCACTGGCCGAAGTCCGCTCCAAATATATTCGTGTTCTAATACTGACCCATCTTTGCTTTCAGGAGACGAGGGGTATACCATCCAAGAAGCCACAGCCAGATTACTTCTTATAGTGGTTAGACTGTGTTTTATGTTTTAATTGAACTGAACAATGTGTCTTCTGAGTATTAACATGTGAACAGATGTGATAAAGGGAGATAACCCAAACTCTGAACGGACACAGGATTCCCAGCGTGTGTAAGAATTAGTTTTGGCTGTGTGCTGTTGAGCCAAAAAAAGATTAATGAACAAAACTGTATTTGCAAAATGGGCCAGTTTAAACCTATATTTGTATTATATTTCTGTCTTTAGAATGTAAAAAAAAGAACATGTCCGTGTATAAAATTCTGAGAGTTTTCATTGACATATTGAACATACTGAATATTTTAACATGAAAATATGTTCTCTAGTTCTGGACAAAGGAAGCAGGCCTTAATATGTATCATTTTCAAACTCAGTTCAGGATACCAACGTTGTACTCCCTAGTATATCCGCGCCAGTCGATACAGGTATAGCAAAGTCTTGGAATGTTACCTTTGCCAGTATTGTTTTTAGCTATAGTCGGTAACCAAATGTTTGGCTGCTAGCCTTACCAACACCCTTTACAGCAATAAGTGAATAACAAAAATGACATTGTCTCGACTCTTAATTCAGATATTTATGAAGAGTCCACATTACTGCATTCTTCTTTTTGAGGGGAGGACAGTAACCAATGTGGTAAGAACTTGTGGTCCGACCCGATTGTTTATTATGGCAATAACATGAAAGCTGTACATGTACTAACGGGTACATAAATGTGCTGAAATATTGTCGGACTCGAACTGTCTGCTCCTGCTTTAAAGTATTTATATTTATTTGTGTAATTGCATTTTACTGGACAGTAATAGGAATTTACAAAGGGAGGTTCTAATATGTTGTCAGATGGGATTTGTCAGAAATGAAGCAAAATGACATGTATAAATGAGAAGTTGTAGAAAATTATTGAAAGTTTTGGGGATTATTTTATCTGTGTAATTAGGAGTTTTAGTTTTCTGTATTTGAAATAAGTTGGGCTTTTTCAAGGACAAATTGAAATAGTTGTTGTTTTTATCGAAAGAAATAGTTTTTGTCTGAGATTGCAGTCACAGTGTGATCCTATTCACTGATTGTGTTTATAGTGACTACATTATTGTACTGGTCAAACTCCATAATAATCAACATTGTGCACAGTGATTGACTGGGCAGTTTCATTCCATAGCTAGATAGAAAGTAATTTGGACATTAATACTATAGTATTAGTTGTAACATTAATTTAAATTGTTCTGCAGGTGAGAAGGTTGTAGGCCCATTCTGCATGTTTTAATGATGTAAATGGAGAGTGGGCCTGCTTCATTCCTGTTGGTGCCATATAACCTTTTTGTGTAGGTGTGCCATAACACCACAATTCAACTCTCTTCAAGTTTAATATGGAACATTTACACAACAGTTATGAGATTATTGTTTTCCCTTTTTAATTCTTTGGGTTATCATTCTACAGATATATTGATATACCTCAAGTCACATGGTTGGTACACAGTTATTTGGTAGATTTAGGAAACGTGGTTCTTGAATTATTAAAAGTGTTTTATGACCAAATTTAGTGTTCAGAATGCTGTGGCGATGGCATTATTGAATGTTCTGCATTTCATGTTCTCATTCACGTTCTCATTCACGTTATGAATTTATACTGGTTCCCTATGTATCATTCATATTTTATAAACTTATACTGGTTCCTAACTCTAGTCAATAATTGGAGAAATGAATTGGTTTCATTGTATATTACTCATTCTCATTTCTGACATGAATTCTGTCTTGTAGAGGTACATTTATATGATGTTGATTTCAAAATTATAAGGAATTATTTGGATTGTAAATGTATGCAATTGTTTATAATATACTTTAACCATTAAAATGCAAAATTGCAAGTTTCGTGTGCACATGATTTTCGCATAATTCCGATTTTACTTTTCATTACATGAATTTGATAGGACTTGTAGGGAATGTGGATAATTTTTAACACGTATATAACTCTACAATCGATCTTGGAGACATTTTAATTAAAAATAAAATAAAAAAATTGTACTTTCAATGGCGTTAAGTATAGTTTGCGCCCCATTTCCTTTACTTGTGGAAATTGCAGGTTTGTGATGATAGTTTTCATTAGATACTGACCCATTGGATGTTCTCGGTGGTTGCATAGTAAGCATATGCATTAAATTCTTCCAATTTTATTGGAAGTTTATTAAATTTATACTCGTCCATAGTTAAATGTAAAAAGTTTGTATATTTTATTTTGTTTTTCGTGATGTGAAAAAATAATGATTTTACCATGAATTTTTACATTGTATATTTCAATATTGTTTTCTGTAAGCGTACTGCCTGCTTTATGAAGTGAACGTTCTTGAAGGACAGCACAGCTGAACTTTGCTTTACGTGTATTTGTGTGTTCTTTGATATATTATAAAACACCCCATTACATGAACAGGTTTCAGAAAGGCTGAAAGTTCATGTTGTGTTCGGTCCTTCTGTGATAATCCGGGTATTTACTGCATTATGGAATCAAAATGTACATTAATTCTCTTCAATGAATCGACATTAATAAAATTATGATCTGTATTTTGGTGTTCCTTTTTCATTGCAATTTTGCCAATCTTGACTTTAGTAGAGGGCGACATGGAAGATAAGTTTTGTAACTAAATGTGTATTACCCTCTGTAATAAAAGTAGTATTAATTATTGTGTTGGTGTAAACTAGAATTATCACTGAAATTGATTAATACCCCCACAATACCGCCTTGTCACATCAGGGCCTTCCCCAGCCATTTATGGCGTAGCGGCGCCGCGACTTTTGAAACAGACATGCCGCGATCCTTAATCTGACCGCGACCCTTTAAAACCGTGCCGCGATCCCTTAAAAGTGGGTCAAAACATTCATTTCCCAGTGTTAATGACATATCTGACCAAATAACGCCTTGAGGCATAAACTCCTAACAAGCATACGTCCTTAGCTCCTGATTGGAGTGTTTTCATAAGGATTAGAGGGGCAGAGGTGTTAATTACCTCTGCGATAAGGGTCTAATTGAAGAATTCAACCATGCGTACATGACCTGTAAACATATTGACCAAACTTATTACGTCATCAAATGTGAAAACAATTTACTTATGTTATATTTTATTGTAGCGTTGAATTAACATGCCTCCATCCATTTTATAGCGATTTTAAATAGATAATGATGAGAAAATAATCTCACAAAAGCAAATTATTCGATAACCACATAAAATTATAAGAATCTCGGGGTTGCAGATTATAAATTTATGTTACTTCCGGTTTCGAATTTGCTTCCGTGTTTCAAATTAAAACGATTAATTATGAATAAAGACAGCAATTTTATAACATTTAAATAAACTTATAACCGTTTCCTACTCTTGTTTTTTTCGAAAACGCTATTGACTTGATGCAGTAAACATGACTTTAACGTTATGTTATTGTAAGACAATGTCAGCGTAAAAAGTTGATGTAAATCCGGATAGTCCTTATTTCGGATGCTTAAAAAACACACGACACTGCGTTTTCAAGTTGTTTTTATCTCTACTGGCCAGCAGAGCTTATGTGATGCCGAGTTGTCCGTCGTCCGGCCGTCCGTCCGTCGTTTACTTTTGTCTCGTTAAAACCAGCCAAATCGGACAAGTAACAGCGGAGTTATGGCGCTTGAGTTAGTGAAAAATGCTAGATTGCTATATTTTGCCTCGTTAAGACGATAGGGCCTTCATTTTTCATCCGATCTTTACCAAACTTTAACAGGTTGTTAATATCAATGAAAGCTCGGATGAGTTCGAAAACCAGCCAGATCGGACAAGTAACAGCGGAGTTATGGCCCTTGATTTAGTTAAAAATGTCTGGGGAAGGCCCTGCACATAAACATGGCAACCACAAGAAAACAATGGTAGGGCCACAAGTTATTACAACATTAGAAATCCGGCCCTCCCGCTACAAAATATTCATACAATTTAGACAATGGCAAACAAATTATTTAAACTACAAAATATGAAATAAACAGAAAAAATAAATAATGAGAGTTTTCAATATTGTTAGTGATCAGGGAAGAAGACTAACAAAAATTTGCGTGTTACACCGTTCAAGTCAAAGATGTATAAGTGTAATAAAAAGAGACATGGTCATGAAGAGGATGCATTATACATTGTTTAAATTTAAAGGGACACTGTCTGTAACTTTTAGCTTATAAAACACCCAATAATTATGTTCGCAAACATTATACACTAAACATTATTCAATATTTACTAATTAAAAGCAAGATTGTTTAACGGAATTCAATCGCGGTACAAAAAAAAGCAAATCCACTTCGTGCGTTTGAACTCGCAGCCCAAACTCGCAGTAAAAATAAGTGTGCGTGAGCGTAAAGTTGTCAGAACTCGCTTCCGACTGAGCTAAGCGGGCTATACATATTACGCAATACATACTATGGTGAAAACCTAGTGCGCTATGGAAGTCACGTGAACGCATAAAAGGTAAATATTGTGGGTGCTACTTTATTTACATTTAATAATTAAAACTTTTTTTTTTCAAACTCACGAATGTATTCCTACATACTTCTTAGGGTCTGTCCTCATGATTTCATATATACATTTCAATGAATAAAAGTCAGACAGTTATTTGTTATGCTCAATATCTGCTTACTTACGGACAGTGTCCCTTTAATACAAACCCAAATTAGCAGGTTCCTCAGAGTTGAATAGCATTTTTTTGGCAAATTCTAAGTTGAAAAAGGGGCCATAACTCCATCAAAAATTGGTGGTTTGTAAACCAAAGTCAAACTTGACCTGTATTTTATGGTCTTAAACCCGTGTACCAAAAATTATTTAAATCCGTCGACCCTTTCATGAGTTATCGTCCGGAAACCAACAGACCGACCGACGGACAGACAAACCGGCGGACAGACCGACAAGCTCACTCCTACATACCCCACAAATTCGTTTGTGGGGGTATAACAATTGGAAGTTTAGACCAATATGTTTAAATGCAGAGAGGTGAAGAACGCCAATTGCATCTTGGTAGGAAGTATCAGGATGATGGGTAGTAGCGCATATTGTCAAAGAAGGAAAGACACCTTATATACTGCATAAAGTTGATGCATTCTTGTTATGATGAGACGCAAAAAATCTCCGAAAATTGTGCCATGGATCCAGCAACGAAATGGGCACATGACCTTGACCTTTGACCTGTTTACCAATGTTTAGTGAGCTTTTATCAAAGTTAATTGTTTGCGTTAAGCTCATTTTCTCACAGAATACAAGACTTGGGATCAACAAACGTGCATCAAAGTTATATCGTGGGTTCAGCATCTCAATGCACACATGGCCATGACCTTTTAACCTATTATTCATGGTTCATTGAGCTTTAATCAAGGTTAAGTTTTTGTGTTTAGCTTATTTTCTCACATAGTACAAAACCTATGATCTACAGACTTGCAACAAATGTGTTTTATGGATCCAGCATCCCAATGCACACATGTATGACCTCGACCTTTTGGCTTATTTTTCATTTCAGTAACTTATCTAGGTTACTTTTTGTGTCGCCTTTTCGAAGAAAAATGCGATACATAGGGATCACTTTGTCGTCCGTCCGACACGAACACTTAACGTTGGCTATAACTTTCATCAAACTTTCAATATATATTCTTCATGACAACATCGACATGACCATACTAAAATACAAGAGGGCCATAATGGCCCAATATCGCTCACCTGCGTAAATTTGAACGAATAAAACACAGTTGTTATAAGGTTTTCTTTAGGATCCAAATTAAAACTTGTGACAAATAGAATGGGGCATGGTTCACCATTTCAACAAACGATGCAATACATACATAATTTTACCACAGGTTCAATATTTGTACAATCTTTGTCTAGGATCAGTAGATGATGGTACATGCAAGCTATCTGATTCAAAGCTTGTGGTGCTAATTTGTTACTGCTAATAATTAATTAATTTGAAATTCATCCACCAATTTCAGACGAGAAGATTTAACTTGGCAAAATATTGAAAAAAATATTTTAAAAAACCTCTATAATGGATTGCACCCCCGTATCAGTTGTACTACACCGGGTCAAAGGTCAAAGATATTTTTACCCCTTGCAATTTCTGGCAATTTCGTACCCTGTCTACTTTCACTTCTGAAATGTATATCAAAAACTGTCAAAAACATGATGAGCTCCCTTTTCAAATATTAACAACATGTCCAGAATACAGTTACAGCCAAAACAAATAACAGGAAATTGCACTAAAAAAAGATTTTAAAGAGAAAAAGATTAGCACTCTTTAATACAGAACTACTTTCGATTGCACCAGGCGAGCACATCCGGCTGATTTAGTGGAATTAAATCTAAAGTGATCGTGTAGTTGACTTTTGAAAACTGCCCCCAATGATAACTAGAACACTTGTATCGTCTGCCTTGTGATTATTTCATCAAGCACAATCTAACTATAACATTTGAAGATACGGGGTGCAATCCTTCATTAATTATGGAGCAGTTTTAAATTGTTTTTAATAATTTGCCAAGTTATTATCTAGTTCAGGTTTCAGGTTAAAGAGACCACGGCAATCTTGATGTTTTATCAAGCATCAATATTATCGTCTCTACTTATTTATACAGGAACATTTTGACTTTAAACCGGCTTGCATATCATTAAATAAAATTTTGTGTTTTCAATTGTTATTTTACCAAATGTTGAAATATATTATTGGTGCAGTATTATCAAAAGTCAGTAATATGTAAAAACAATTTGGTTTATACTATTCTTATAATTATTATTAATGAATGAAATAATGCATGTTTTTTTAGAAAAACTAGTTTTCGAAAAATCAAGATTGCCATGTGTCCCTTTAAAGTTTTATGAAAATGAGGCATACATTTGCCAAAATGAAAGTCAGAGTTATTGGACATGTGTAACGACATTTCTTCTGTTTAGATGAATATGTGTGAAGTTTCATGAACATAGGTCAAAAACTTTTCAAGTTATGGCCAATTATGAGCTTGGTTAGGTTGCAGGTTAAAGTTTTATGAAAAGGGTTATAACACTGCTGAAATGAAAGTCTGAGTTATTGGTCATGAGTAAAAACATTCTGTGTGGTAAGATGAATAAGTGTGTGAAGTTTCGTGAATATAGGTCAAATACTTCTTAAGTTATGGCCTGTTATGAGCTTGGTTAGGTTGCAGGTTAAAGTTTTGTGAAAAGGGGTATAACTCTGCTGAAATGAGAGTCAGAGTTATTGGTCATGGGTGTAACAACATTCTGTGTGGTAAGACGAATAAGTGTGTGAAGTTTCATGAATATAGGTCAAATACTTCTTAAGTTATGGCCTGTTATGAGCTTGGTTAGGTTGCAGGTTAAAGTTTTATAATTCTGTCAAAATGAAAGTCAAGAGTTATTGGGTTAAGATGAATGAATGAATGAATGAATGGTGTTTTAAGGCACGTCGACACATAAATCGGTCATATTGTGCGCAAAAACTGATAAAATATGAAGAAATGAAGTAGTAATTAAAAATGAGTGTGTGTGAAGTTTCATGAACATATGTCAAATACTTTTCAAGTTATGGCCAAGTTTAGGTTGCAGGTTAAAGTGTGACGGACGGACAAAGTAAGCCCTAAGTGTCTGCCATGCTACGCAGTCGACACAAAAACAACTTTATTCCGTCCCGTTTCGTCAAATATTAGTGTGAGTTTAAACGACAGCTGTGTAATTTCATTTGAAAAGGGAACATGTTGATCCAGTTTAACATCGTTGTTCAAATTCATAAAATCATGGTCGTGTATTTAAAAAAAACGATAATTGCAACAAAAAGTTAGTGTTGTTACGGTTTGTACATACAGTATGCTGTTTTTGTAGCAGTGTTATTGTCCACACGTATTTCTTTAAACCTACAGAGTCCCTATAGCAATCGATTTCTTCTTTGTAGGCGTGTCTTTATTTGTAACTTCATGTTCACCAGCTCATGTCGAAATCGGGTATTTAAGCGAGCAAGTATAACGCAGGAAATCATTTACTGTATATACATCGACCAGTGCACATCGTACCTATACACAGGTAACAGTAATTCTTACAGAAAAAAAAAGTTAGCTTCTTTCGGGGCTCGAACACACGACCTTCTGATTTCAAGTCCTGTGCTCTATCCACTGAACTACAACGCTACTTGAGAAAATAATATACTAACTACCATATATTATGAGGCGAAATAAATTAACATAGTTGAACGCAACTAAAAATGGATATGCAGTCCATATTGTCGCACGTGTAAATTAAAATTGCCTGGTGTAATACCTTATCTTATCAATATGAAACTAATACTTCGCCTCAAATCAACCATATCTCGACTTGTTATTTAGCGCTTGATGAGTTTATGTGCGCGCTCTTGTTATTACGTAATGCCTATTTAGAGTTTAAAATACTACAAAATACCAATAAATAGCAGTGGTCTAGAGGTTCAGCGTACATCTTTCAAATCTTACAAGTGCAAGGCCGTTGTTCAAATCCCGTTCCGGGCAACTATTTGTTTTATTTCATATAGTCTGGAGCCGTATAGTTATGGATGTTACTTGTACGGAGGCGAAATAAAAATGTGAAATTTTACGTATCGATTTCTCCTTATATACCGACTTTTGGGGTGTTCGTCGATTTGAAACTACTTCACACGTGACTCATTCATATTCATGAGTTATTACCAGTTAAAATAGGGACTTACAGCTTTAACTGTTTAAATAATTTAACAAAAAGGAGAGAAATATAACATTGGCTCACCATATCGGTAATTATAACCATTCTTAACAGTTCCAGACGTGTTATCTTCCTCGCAAAAATAAATGCTAACTATTTACTTTGTGCGAAACGTAATGTTCAAGTTTTATTTGGAAATTATAATGTGTTGCATCATTTAATTCTTTTTTAATGTAACCAGACAAAATTAATATAAAATGCACTTGTATTTTAAAGTAGAGTTTAAGAAAAATATCTGGGGCCGCCATGTTGAGCATTTTGGTGAAAACACAAGTTTTCCGCTTAAAATCAGAATGTTCCAAAGTCCAGTTCGTATCCAAAGTCCAGTTCGTATTGTAACAGCCCCGTGTTGTTCCCGGGGGCCCCGTTTGGTCACGGGGCAAAGAATAGGGCCCCTGCAGATCCCTTTGGAGGGGTAGGCAGAGGGGTAGAATTCCCTCAAATTCATGTTCATTTTATCATTTTTTGTTCATGTTCATTAAAGGTCTTCATCATATCCCTGCATTGTTTCAGGTGCTATCTCGCTCGCATCAAAAGAGCATTGGCAGAAAAACAATAACGTGGCTCCAGCGTAAAGGAGTTTCTACGATAGAATTTGCAGCAACTCTGCAGTTCAGGCTGAGAAGGTTCTAGGCCCATTTTCCATATTTTATCTCGATGTACATGGAAGATGAGCCTGGCATGTTCATGCCTGTTAGGCGCCATATAACCTTTTCATGTGTTGGTGCGCCTTAAAACCCCAATTCAATTCGTATTGTAACACAATCGTTTCTTGGTTGTTTAAGGTTTCGTCTGGGTTGTTTAAGGTTTCGTTAATTGTTTAAGCAGCTATATTTACGTTAATGTTTCAAGACCAGTTATATAAGGACTCTGGTAAATGTTACTCACTAAATATACGTTTTGAACGTTTCTTTGAACAATAAATATTAACGTAAGAAAAAACAACAAATGTTCTTATAAAATTGGGAAGAAAGTGTCTGGTAATGTCACGGTTATGGATATCTAACAGGTAGATTGATGTTGCATTGTCCGGCCGGCTAGCTCAGTCGGAAGGGGAGTCGGAAGGGTAGTCGGAAAGTCCCGGGTTCGAGCCCCGGTCTGGCTGCACATTTTTCTAGTCCTGTGACAGTAAGACAAAACGGTCGTGGCGTGTTTACGTCTTCATGACAACATTATTTTTTTCAATTGTTAAACACCCGTGACTTGATCGGTTATTATGTTAAATTTTGTTTCCAGTTCCAACCCAGATATAATACTATTTTATCTCGGCAGCTTTTTTACGCTTGCGTAAAACCTTGCTTGTCATTTATTAGATCCTCCGTGTTTGTCTCGCCTTTTCGAAGAAAAAAATAGACATAGGTGTTGCTTTTCCGGCGGCGGTGGCGAAGGCGAAGGCGTCAACATTCAAGTTTTGCGTTTAGGTCATTTTCTCAAAAACGTTATATACAAACTTTGCTTATAGTTGTATCTTGGGTGGTACATCGCAACGTGACAAAGCAAATGTGGAAGTGACCATGACCCTCCAAGAAAAGGGCAGATAACTTAATTATTTTTAGGTTATTTTTTTTCGTTTAGGTCTCTTTTTCACAAACTGTATGCACTAGACCTTTAAAACTTTGCTTATAGTTGTATATTGAGTGGTACATCGCAACGTGACAAAGCAAATGTGGAACTGACATTATCCAAGCAAAGGGCAGATAACTTGATAATTTTACCTTCAGCTTTTGCGTTGAGGTCAATTTCGCGCAAACTGTATGCACTTCACCTTTCAAACGTTGTTTATAGTTGTATTTAGGGTGGTACATCGCAAAGTGACAATCAAATGTGGAAGTGACATTGACTCTCCAACCAAGGGGCAGATAAAGCAAATGTGGATGTGACCTTGACCCTCCAACCAAGGGGCAGATAACTTAATAATTGTTACCTTCAACATTTGCGTTTAGGTCTCTTTCTCACATACTTTATGCATTAGACCTTTCAAACTTTGCTTATAGTTGTTTCTTGGATAGTACATCACAACGTGTCAAAGATACAAGCAAAGGGCAGATAACTTTAATTGTTACGTTTACATCACTTTCTCATGAACTAGAATTATGCACGAGATGTTTTAAATCTAATTTATAGCTTAATCCTTGGAAGACAAAATATTCTATTTTGACATAGTTGTGTCATGGGTAGTGCATCTTTTTGGACGCATGGATTTCATCTATGACATTGACCTACTTTTTGCAAACTGCAAACTCCATTGTTTTTGGTTATTAAATTATCAACTTTCATTTAAGCATCATTGACTTATTTTTAATACCCGCCCCCATTAGGCGAGACATGTGAATCCGCGGATTTATTGTGTTCTTAATTTAATAATTTAGTAACTTTACATTATTAAACATTATTTTCAATTGTAGATGTACATGTTTGCTTTACCTATTAGCGTACACTATACATGCTGTTTCCCAAATGTGTTTGAACAGGTGAAATAATTAGCAGACTGTTTGATTGGTTACGTTTTACGCATGTGTTCACGTCTCTAAAATAAGACGTTAACGTTGTAACATGTGACGCGTGTTACCTGGCAACGACGTCTGGCATTATCGCGCTCTTGGTCACTTATGTACGACATGGACGCTCCTTCAAAGATGCAGCGAGGTAATCTTGATTCTTATTCGACTGTTGAATTTAGATAAGGCCACACTTAAAAATATCTTAGTTTGCCCAAACCCGACCTTATATTATTTAGCTGGGTAGGTAGGTAGGATTTTCCACCCATTGTATGACAGATTCTGTTGTGGAATTCGACAGGTTAAGATTAAAAAAAGTTGTGCCGATTTTTGTCCGGGCGCACAAACATAATTTTAATTACGGCCTTAGTGGTATTCATATTCATTGATTTAAATTCCATTAAACTAGTTTAATATCACTGTTCAATTTTCCAGGCAGATTAACGAGACATCTGGGAAACTAGATTTAAGCATATTGTTAGATGGAAGAGTTAAAGTTCAGTGTTTATTTTAAATATTTATATCAATGAAAATTGATCTAGCCAACCGTAATGATTTGTTGGCGGTTCAGCTGTGGGCAGTTTTGCACATTTCTGTGCATCAATAATAATAATAATAATAATAATAATAATAATAAAATAATAATAGCAATAATAATACTAATAATAAATTTAATATAATAATAATGATAAATTAATACTATTCCAACTTTATTTATTGACGAATAAGCATTTAACAAAACAACATTATTTATGAATAGCTATTTACCGACATATAATAAATAATGTTATGACTTACATTACATATATATATATATATACAAGCTGTAAAATAACACACAATCTCATTATTTTAGAAGCAATACATAATCATCAGATGCCGATCCTGAAAATGGCGAGCCATAAAATGTATTAGAGAAAGTATATTTACTTACTATGTAACGTAAAACTGTACAAGAGCGACTAAATTTAAAAGACTCATGCCAAGATAAAAGCTTGCCACATAATGATTATCTAGTTTAAAATAAATATAAGCATAGCACAGTAAAATAGTTATACAAGCTATAAAAATACATACAATGGCACAATGTATAACAGCCATCAAATAGCACAAGCTATGCAAGCACATATGAAACACAAGCTATACAAGCACATGCAATAGTACCAGTTATAATACAATTAGCATAGGCAATAGAACACACATAAACTACACAATTTTAGAGACACCACATAGGGGGCACTCCACAGTTTAATGTACATTTCTCAATCATCAAACCCATGACAAGCTCTTAGCCTGAATCCTTGAGCAAAAATAAATCACATCATCAATGTGTCATACATTTCTTAGAAGACAATAAAATTACCCATGTTTCCATACCAAATAAAAGTATCAAAACGCATTTTCTGTAC
Organism: Cyrtodaria siliqua; assembly: GCA_037043455.1. Classification (NCBI taxonomy): domain Eukaryota; kingdom Metazoa; phylum Mollusca; class Bivalvia; order Adapedonta; family Hiatellidae; genus Cyrtodaria; species Cyrtodaria siliqua. The sequence goes on from JAWPHD010005169.1 coordinate 72,965, forward strand.
AACTTTAGTCCCATTTCTTTAAGATTACCTCACCCCTTAAAACATGCTAAAAATGCAATTTTAGCAATATTTCAAATGTCAATAAATAAAAATAAAAAAAATTCTTACACATATCAGGGTCATGTCTGCCCTCATAATGCTCTTGCATATCAGGAAATGCTAAATTTTACATACCTAGTCCGGTATTTTAAAAAGTTATTCCATGCTGATCTCCCCGTCAGTGAAAATCAGTCATTTTAACTACTTTTAGGAAGTTTTCGATTGGTTCACATTTTTCTAATTATAGCCTCCAAAAAACCCAAAGAATGCATATTCCAATACACCAAAATAAACTTAGAAGTAATCAAAACTGAAAAAAACATCAAACATGTGCTTCATAATTATTATAAAGACCATCCATGGACCTAAAAGATGCTTAGTTGATTTCTTTCTGATTTACAGAATGGACATTCATGCGAAACTGAGGACTGCCCCCCATAGTCATCAGGTGTCGATCTTGAACGTGGCGGTGTACTACAGGAAGTACATTTATTTACAGTGTAACATAGACAAGGAAAAGTTGAATTAAATTAAAATCTTGCCAAAATTAAGATGGACACATAATGACTACCTAGCATCAAACAGCATAAGCATAGTGCAATAGAAAAATAAGATGCAAGATATATAAACAAAATGAAACAAACTAAGCAGAAAAATAAGATGCAAGATATATAAACAAAATGAAACAAACTAAGCAGAAATCGAGGCTAAAACAAATATCGTATAGCTGACCAGAACAGGAGGTACATGAGCAGCTCTCTTCATCCCAGGCATTTATGATACTCTTGAAATGATTGAAAAAGCATTTTGCATGTAAAGCGATCTGCTCAAAATGATTTTATCTACGGGGAGTTAGGGAGAACAGCATTGATTACACATAGATATGTATTAATAATAAAATACTGGTTAAAAATCATTTACTCTAATGAAAATAAATTTATTAAATATGTATACAGCATGCTTAGAACTGATGCCGAGGTAATGCCAAATAAAACGAATTGGGTTACATTGCTAAAGACATTATTGGGAAATCTTGGATTGTTTGATGCATGGCTATATCAGGGAGTTGGAAATAGCGATATATTTTTAAGCCTGGTAAAACAAAGATTACATGACAATTTTGTACAGAATTGGCATTCACGTTTAGAACAGTCAAGCAGAGCTATTTTTTACAGAAACGCATGTGATACTTTTAGTCTTAAGCATTATTTAACCTGTATAAATATACAAAAATTTAGACAAGCGTTATCAAGATTGAGACTTTCCTCCCATAATTTAGAAATTGAGGCAGGTAGATGGCATAGACCATTAAGTATACCATTAGATGAAAGAAAATGTAGAGTTTGTAACAAGATAGAAGACGAGTACCATTTTATAATAGAGTGCACAAGTTATAATGGTATTAGATTAAATTATATTGATAAATATTATTGGAAAAGGCCCAGCATGCTGAAATTTTTAGAGCTAATAAACTGCGAAAATAAAAACAAATTGAAAAAACTTAGTGTATTTGTATACAAAGCATTTGAAATCCGAAAGGATATTATTTTCCAATAACTAATCATTACAAAAGTTTTAAATTGTGTGTAAGTATAGGGAAATATCATGTTGTAACGTTGTTTTTTATTTTATTTTTAGACATAGAATATATGCAATTATTGTATATATACACATCTGCATTATCTATGCATTGTCTTAAAGTTTGGTTTCGCTTTGTATTTCATAATAAACAATACGCAACATATACTCAGTTGCATTGTATATGCAAAAACTTTTGGTTATGTTTGACTGTGCTATGATATATAGATTCACTTAAATTAATATCCTAGACGATATATTGTGCAACGCCACATGTATTTTGTTGTAATCGTCATGATTTATGTATCATTTGTTTGTTTAGTGCTTGAAATCTTTATCAGATGATATATATAAGTATGTATATATATATATATATATATATATATATATATATATAAACTGAAAACATGATAGTTACATATTGCATTTAAATACATGTCTTTATATGTTTATAGTCATGTGTTTGAAAAATATATAAAACAATATTCATAATACGTAAAATAGAAATGTAAAATAAAATAAAATACAAATATTTACAAAGCAATGTCTATGGAATGTGAATTTTAATCTCACGTGGGCTTACTCATATTTTGTATTACATAGTGAAAGACTGTGTGTATAAAGTAAATGATTTAATGATATGAAAATATTTATACCATCTTCTCCATATGTACATTTGTTTATGTTGTTTCATTTAGTATTACCTGTCATTGTTTTATGTTAACTATTTGTGTCCTCACAGGCCTTAAGGCCTATTGGAATTTTGAATAAAACATATATATATTAGAGAAACAATGTATAAGAGATAAACTATCTTGTTCTAGTTTACATTTATCATGTCCAATGTTTGTATCAGCGCAAGAGAGGGTATTGTCATCAGCATAATTATATAGACTACTACCTTGGACAAAATCTAATATATCATTGATGAAAATTTTAAATAGTACCGGTCCCAAAATAGACCCTTGAGGAACATCTGTATAAATATCTTTGAGCTAACACATCCACCCAGTTAAACACACTGCTTCCTGTTTTGAAGATAACTCTTGACTAAGTCCAAGACAGAGTCCGAAACACCATAGACTTCAGTTTAAGCAATAAAAGGTCATGCGGCAGGCAGTCCAATGTCTTGGAAAGGTCCATCAATATAGCTGCTATATATTTATTCTCATCAAGTGCTTTTTTCAGTCCTCATTAATTTTCAACAATGTACTTTGGCAACCATATTCCGATCTAAAAGCAGATAAATCTATATTAAAATGATTATTAATGATTATTAAAAAACTCAACAAGTTGTACATAGATGGCTCTTTCAAGGGCGAAAATTTCCTTTGTCCAGTGTAATATTCTTTTTATGTGTTGGGGCAACCTGGGCCAGTCTTAATGTATCAGGAAGTGTAGCTTTATCAATAGATTTGCCTACACTGGTAGTGATAGGTTTAACAATGACAGGTTTTGCCAGTTTTAAGAGTTTTGAGGAAGTGCCATCATGCCCAGTAGCTTTTTTGACATTCAATTTATCGATCTGCTTACTGACAAATGTTTCACTAAAAGGTTTAAAAACAAGAGGTTCATTACACTTTTGTTACTATTAATACTAACTATACTTGGATGATTTACATTTACTGGTATCGAGTCAGATCCAATATCCTTAGCAACATCTTCAAAGAAATCATTGAAAATAATACATACATCTTGTTGGTTATTAACTAGTTTGTTTGTACATATATCTATTTCAAGAGGATTACATATTTGGCTACAAGACTATCTAACATATTAAACAAAATACGATATGTTCCCAGTTTATATAATATTCATTAAAATACTGGTATACTTTGAAATAAAAATATCTAGGCATTTTATGGTGATAATTGGGTTAAATTTGAGTAAAATTACGTATGTCCTTCTTTGTATACTAAAACATATTGCAATTGGTATTTGTTCTGGTTTGTAGAACACGATAAATGCGCTTGATTTAATAGCATGAATAAGTAACGCTAATGAAACTAGGGACAGTTTTTGTAGATTTATGGGGGGAAAACACACTACCATATGAAATTTACAAGTAAATACATAGTATCTGGAAGACCCAAATTTATGGGGGAAAAAACACACTACAATATGAAATTTACAAGTAAATACATAGGGAGCTCGAATCGTAAGTGAGGAAGTGTCGATTCTTACGGATGGCGGGTGGTATACAGTACTGGTTTTATTCAGGAAAAGTATCTGTATCTGTATCTGTAGAATACGTTGAAGTAACCAATACTGGCTTATATTCAACTTGTTTGGATTGCGCATGAAATAAATCCTGGTTCACTGAGGTTTTGTCAATGCTGCTCTAAAGCAATCAATGCTCTTGGACAAGACTGTGTTATTGTCCAATTTGTTCCTGTCGTAGACTGTTCTAACAAAGAAAGAATGTTTATAATTGTCACTATTTGCCCTGATGGGTTCAAAACCTTTTGTATTGTTCAGCACTTGATTTTCTATTATATTTCTTGTACCAAAGTATTGGTATTGTTTTGTCCTGACGCTTCCCTTTGGTCTCTGCCTTTTGAGATAGTGCTCTATATTAATGGCCGGCACGTGCCCCTCCACCACCTTATACAGGAGTGTCAGCCTCTGATGTCGTCGTCTGTCTTGTAGTGGTGGGAGTTGGAGGTTCTTTAACATGTTGGTGACACAACGTTCATCCCTGGACTTGTAATCTCCTGTTAATAATCTTGCAGCCGACCTCTGAATGCGTTCGAGCCGGTCAATATCGCGTTTTAGGAATGGGTCCCAGTTGCTGCAGGCATACTCAAGTTTCGATGTGACAAGTGCTAGGTAGGCGTTTTTCATGCATGGTTGAGGGCAGTGTCTTAGTTTTCTGCGTAGGACTCCTAGTGTGGAGTTTGCCTTTTTGCTGATGTTTGTGATATGGGAATTCCAAGTTAGGTACTCTGAGAAAGTAACACCTAAGTAGGGGTTATCTTGGACTTGCTGAAGAATATTGCCATTGATGTTGTAGAAATGTGAAGTTTGTTTTTGATGCTGAGCAGGTAACATTTCTTGGTGTTGAACCGCATACCCCACTCGATTGCCATATATGTAGGTTGTCCAAGTCTTGTTGTAAGATGAGATGATCTTGCTGTGACTTGATGTGTCTATATAGCAAACAGTCATCCGCGAACAGCCTAATATGCGACTTGACGCGTTCTGGCATGTCGTTGATGTGGCAGAGGAACAGCAAGGGTCCGAGCACAGTACCCTGTGGTACACCGGAGTCAACATCCATCTGGCGTGATTTAACACCTTCTACTACCACACTCATCTTACGTTGTGGTAGGAAGTGCTCAATCCACTTGAGTAGAGATCCTCTGATGCCATATGATTCCATTTTGTAGAGTAGTTTCTTGTGAGGTACTGTGTCGAACGCCTTGCTGAAGTCTAATATCACTGTGTCCACTCGTCCGTTCTTGTCCGCATATGCCAGTATGTCATGGGCTGTGACTACTAGCTGCGTTTCACAAGAGTAGCCGGACCGGAAGTCATGGTTGAGTGATGTCAGGACTTTATGTCTATCAAGGTGGTTCAGAATGTGGTGGGAGATAATGAGCTCGAGTAATTTCGAGAGGACGCAGGTCAATGAGACCGGTCTGTAATTTTCCGGAGTGTGACGATCACCTTTCTTAAAGACTGGTGCTACATATGCGTCTCTCCAATCGTTGGGGGAGTTGCCCTTCATCGACCGAGCGTTGGCATATTGCTCTGACCCCTGGTGCAGCTTAGGGCTTTGTTGACTTTCATATTTTTCAACAGTTTGAGAACCTCTTCTTCTCCGATGTGAAGGTGTGGGATGTCTTCATGAATGTGGGTAGAGACGTTTGGCATAGCAGGGTTGTCGTCATTAGTAAATACAGACTGGAATTGGTTCACCAGGATGTCGGCTTTCCCTGCATTATCACTGATCAATTTACTGTGGTGGTCTGCCTCCACCACAGTAAAATCGACCGTTATAATTATATAACCTAACATGTGTTGAAAATAACGTAAAGCACCATACAACTATAAATCATTTAGTCTCATCAGTCGAAGTGGGCCTAAACCGGGTGTTCCCATGAGCCATAGGAATATAACTCGATATTAAGAGTAGGATACGGTTCCTAGAAGTGTCTTATCTAAGGAAACACAAATGAAATCCAATGTCGCCGTTGAGGCTCTTACCCCGTGCTTACGGATTCAGAGGACCACGCTATCCATTGGGTCATCGCGGCACAACTCAAACATATCTAACCAACTATAAAGATACACATGATATAAAACTGTTTTGCTATTCTTATCGTTTTCAGATAAACAAGAGTCCATTTTAAAATGGTTCAAATGCCCCAAACGAAGCCATAAGAAGAAAAAGATTATTGACAGATTACTAGGTAATGTACATTTTTTGTTTAGTTTAAAGGTTAACCAAAATAAAAACTATTTTGTAAGATGACTACTGAACGGCGTGTTGATGAATGCATGAACAAATCAAGGCATGTATACGACTCGCCAATCCACACATATATAAGTATACAATTTCCGAGTCAACACATATATGCGATGGGCAATAAACGGGTCTGACAGTTCGGGTAGCAATATTGATGTATATGTAAGCATTTCGAAGTATGTATATTGAGAAATATCTATATTTTAGTATGCGCATTACAAAATAAAACACTGGATCACAGAGTATATTAGAACGAAAGGTACCTTTAAAGATAAATATGAGGGAATGTCAACCAAACAGTGCTATGAAAACTCATTTTCGAGCATATAGTCTTATCACAACCTAACCTATGGTGATGTGATTTATAAACTTCGTTAGATTCTTGGTCATGATCACTTTCATACTATCTTTGTTAAACTTGTTAAATAGTTTATCAAAAGAGGTTATGACCCTATTATTTTGCAACGTACTGCATGCTTGGTGGTGGACCCTTTTACAGTTCGCCACTATGCTTTCCTCTTTAATTGTACGATGACCGGACAGGCTGTGGACCCTATGATGACGCCTACATAAAGCCCATTGGGACGGTGGCGTTTGATGTTTGTCTATGGTTTATTCTCTTGTTGCTCGGGCTTCTGCCAAGTCATTGAGTACCTTCATTGTGGCTTTCTATGCTATTGGTTTTTTGTATTATATTTACACGAGTATATTTGTGTTTTACTTATATTGCCTATTGATGCTGCCTTGTTGGTTAGCGATTATAACATGGCGGGGATTTCTTTATTTACACTGTCCTTTTTTAATGGGTTGACAGTAGGGTAAGTGTTAGGTTTGGTGCACCCTAGAACCGGTTTAAACCCCCAGTGGCCTACTTTGCCACTGTTCCAGGGCGGTAGCCCTCTTGTCAACCATTTTGTGTCTTGTGATGTCGTTTGCATTTATTGTTGCTTTTGCCTTCTTGTTTGTCTGTTTGCCTGTTTGTTTCTGTGTTTTGTGGTTGACTGTCCTCCTTGAATGCTGCTTTCCCTGTCCGATCTTTTTATATTTCTTTATCAGGGGAAAAAAACATAGATAATGATTAAAGACAAATGGAAAAAGGTAGAATAAAAAAAATCCATATGAAAAGAAAATGAAATGGGCGCAGTGACCTAATAAAAGTAAGTACACGACCCTTATACCGGCCAACCCATGCTTAATTTGAGATAGTATAACATTCACTTTTTTCCCGTACGACTATTATACAACATATTTTTGGCGACATTCATTAGAGAGATACTGTAATACATGTGTGTTGATGTAATTCAGATTCCAGCGATCATCTGTCGACGACAATAGACGAACAGGCGCGACTTATAGCATCCCTCAGCGTCGAGAATGGAAAATATGAACAGGACCTGAAAGACAGTAAATGTGCTCTTATGAAGGCTGTTGATGAGAAAAGTAATATGGAAGGTAAAGTTTTTCATTCGGCGTAGGAGTGACACAAGTGTAGGATAGTCATGCTTCCCGGACCGTGTTTTAACATTTACCATTTCTGATTTTGTTTACTTTTTTTCATCCTCTTTTCTCTTAGATATGAACGATTTACACTTTCCCGATTCCTGCTTTTATTTACTTTTGTTTACGCTCTTCTCTCATATATATTTGACCGATTCCTACCTTTTCCGATTCCTGATATTTTCTTATCCCCATTTTTTTACTTTCAGAAATACCGGTAGTACTGTGTCATCCTCTGTGTTTAGTGCTGTATTTAGTAGTTAACTTGATCACCAACCTTGCTTTGTCTTGTATATATAATTCTATTTTCCTTAGGTTTGTTGACGTCGGCATTGCCAACAGTAAAACACTGTGTTTTACAATGAATACAACGATAGAGATTAAATCCTGCAGCACCTAAATCCTGTAGCACCTTTAAATTTCAACTTCAGCATTTTTCCCCAATGTTTTTGTTTCTTGCTACTGTAATATGCATTAGATGTTTTGGTTAATCTATTTGCCGATCACTACCGTCCGTCTCTCATGAATATTGATATCGATAAAAACTATCGTCTCCGACTCTTATATACATATTAAGACACTAGCACGTTTTCTTTACTTGACAGTGGAATTCAACTCATCTAAAGACACGCTAGACAAGGCTCAATCGAAATTGCAATCTACTCAAAACGAGTTGAAAGCCATGGCGAATCAGCAACGAGATCTGAAAACTGAAATAGAAAAGTTAAAGAAAGAAAGAAACAGAATGGGAGACAATATAAGAGATATGAACACCACTGTGTCTTTTCAGACAGGTAAATTTAAATTGATAAATAAAATTTAAAATAATGTCAAAATGTGTTTAGGAATGTGTGTACATAACGGTAGGTACAACGTCGACGCTACATAACGGTAGTTATATATTGACTGTTTTAGTGCTACTGGCTGAAGACGGCCTTATGGGATGTCGTGCGTTTGTCGTCCATACGTATTAATTTCTTTAAACTTGGAGCCTAGGGACTTGGATTCAAACCTTGCTCATCTTTAAATACTTGTTCAGACTGTTAATTTCAAGATTAAAGGTCAGAAAAAACACACACACAGAACAACAACAACAAAAATACCATATCTGACACCCCATCTTGATCCCCCTTAACTTGCCATACGAGCCATTCTTAGCGTCTTCGTTTTTTTTAACAGAATCATCACGTTCAAATGTAAATGTAAATCGCAAAATTCACAATGGAAAAGAAATTTAATTCCAGAACAAGCAAACTGTTTTTTTTTTTTACCCTACATCTTTGCTTTTTATGTGATCGTAACTCGAGTTTTTATCAGAGGCACTTCTATATATCTTATAACATCTTCTGTCTATTCATAATAACCCGTCTTGTATCATTTCCCTCCGTTTTCGGACTCCATCTCTACTCTATGGTCAAACATTGCTTTTTAAACTGTTGTAGCTTTATGTTTTGTTTAAATCATTTTTATCAATTAATAAAAATATTATATAACACTTATGCCTAAGTTATAATTTGTTTTCAGGAAAAATGAAAACATGTTGTGCATTACTGAAACAAGTTAAAAAGGAGAACTACCATTTGAAATTTGACCTCGGGGCTACAAATGAATGTCTCAAATATGACGTCGAGATGCTAACTAGTATGTATATTTTACCGATATAAACAATTCGTGACGCTTTATCAAATACCTATATTGAAAAATCGCGATACTTTCAAAAATGAATATAGTGTACCGATATGGAAAATATCGCGATACTTTCACCCATGTATATAATATGCCGATATCGAAATATCGCGGTGATTTCACGTATGAATAACTTCCCAATATGGAAAAGTCACGATGTTTTCATGCACTTGTATATTATATAGTATGGGGGAAATCGCGATGATTTCCCGTATGATATAGAATATCACGATACGTGAACATCGCAATGTATGTATAATATACCGACATGGCAGCTTATAGGTTATGTTGTGTTTTAAAAAAGTCGCATACAACTACAATTATCGGAGGGCAACCATATGATTGTGTGTATTGTAAATGAACGAGGTAACTGGATTTAATTTATGAACACAAATAAACTATTTATTCCGTTTTCAGGAGAACTGAAGAAAAAAGAAGCAAGAGTAAGAAAACTGATTTCAGACAAACTGCTCATTATGGTAAGATTTCCTTATTAATTAAATCATTTTATTTTAGTTAAAATGCAATTTATTTTTTATTTCTATTTTTGTTGTTGTGTTTTTCAATGAACATGTACGTGTAATATTATTAGACCTAGTACTGTTATGTGTGAATCCAGAAACTAGATCTATTCCAAATATCGATGGTTTTAATGTCTATGTAATTAACAAGTTCAAATTGAAGACATCTATGACAGACATTCGCTGATTGTGTACCTTTTATAATACGTGCATCTTTCTATATAAATAGTTCATTAAATTTAATGAATTCTAGGTCGAGTTCAGACCATTTTCTCATGTTGATACTCACTTGCGTGATGAATTACTTTTGTATGTGTACGATTTTAGTCCTACTACCAAGACAGACTTTATGAGAACCAATGCAACCCATTGAACAGTGCGATAAACCAAGACACCCCATACAAACGTACGATCAATCAAGTTACGCAATATGACGGTGCGATTAAACAAGGCATGCACTATGACAGTACGATTAACGAACGTCCATACGACAATGCTGTTAACCAAGATACACCATACAAACGTACGATCAATCAAGGTACCCAATATGACAGTGCGATTAAAGACCGTCCATACGACAATGCAGTTAACCAAGGCACACCACACAAACGTGCGATCAGTCAAATTACATACGGACCTAGAGGTATGCATTCTCCTCAATATTCTAATGTCAATTAACCCGTTTAGACGGTGTAGCTGCATTAGCAACTTCTCCTGGAGTATATGTTTCTCAGCTTATTCGTTTTTCTAGAGATTGTTATCGAGGGCTTTACCACTCGTAACCTTTTGAGAACAAAAAAACTACTCCATCATAAATATGTATTCCAAAGTCAAAATCACTTTCATACAATCTCTATCAAACTTGTTAGAGCATTTATCAGCCTGGTTATGACCCAATCATTTTGCAACGCACTGCATGTTTAGTGGCAGACCCATTAACATTTCGCCAATACGATTTCCCTTTTGATTATGCAATGAACCTACATAATGCGAACTCAGAAGACTCTACCTAAATCCTGAAAAAGAAGGTAACGTTTTATGTTTGCCTTAAACCATATCTTATCTGCTTTTACTTCCAAGTTATTGAGTACGTTGTGACTTGGCTTTTGTTTTTTTATATTCATTGTATATATGATTATATGTATTGCCTATTAATGCTGCTTAGTTTTTTCGAGTAGGGTATAGCCTGCCGGTGAATTATTTATTTAAACTGTCCCGTTTGAATTGTTAAAGGATAAACGTTAGGTTAGGTGCACCCTCGAACATAGTTTAAATCCGCAATTGTCTTGTTGTCATAGACCGCTCCAAGCGTAGCCGCTGTTGATACACTAAGCTGCAGTAATAGGCAATATAAGTAAACAATTAGATGATCATGTATATATGAATATAAAACTAAACGTCAAGAAAGCTACAGAGCAGAAGTTCGAGCAACAAGAGAATAAACCGATAAGGTCACGTTAAGACAAGATTGAATACAAACATTAAGCGCAACCCATTCTCATTAAAAGCAGACCCTTTTTCACGCTACCATACTGTTCGCTACTGAGCGGAGAATATCAAAGCGTAATTAGGATATAATTTTAATGAGATTAAGCGTAACCACCCCTTTCGGGATTTAGGTAGCTGTGGTCATAGCGTCGACAATATATCGGGTCAAGCTTATTTAAATGATCATGACCAAGGCCCTTATACCACACTTGGAGTACTTGCATATGTTTCATTGTTTTTGTTGGATACAGTACTAGAATGTCACTGTTATTATACGTTTTGTTCCGTTTGACAGATTTTGACCCCCAAAAAGGCATCAGATGTCTTGTGAACGTCGCACATGAAGACTTCTTACAGAATAAGGTAGGTTTTTATTGATACATTTCTACTGCAGAATAACTACAAAAACAAAGTATGGTTGCTCTCATATAGTAACGTATGAGCGTTTCAGATATGGATAAAAACTGAACCAAAACATACTCTGCCCAAACCCTCAGATAATTTGGTATGGGATTGTGGAAAGCGCGGGATGTTGGCTGGCAGGCCCCTGATCATACACATATTGTACGAGAGGTGTTCAACTTATATTTGAACACTTTTATTGTGTAACTGAATCAACTATCTTGACATTCTCGTCGAATATGTTGATTGTAATGTCAAGTCTAATGATTCCTTCGATACGAAACATTATTACATGCACTATTATGTGCTTCCTGATGTTGCTGCATCCGCATTTTTGAAAAGTGGTAGAGAATGACATTTTGAAGCAAAAATCGTCAATTATAAAAATAACTGCAATACAAATTTTAACACAAATGCTTTTAAAATATCGTTAAAGGTTATAGTATTCCGATATGTCCATGTCTGAACGCAGAAAAGTGTAAAATGCATTTTTTTTTTAATTTGTCGATTTTCAAGATTTTAGCAAAGATTAACATGAAATTCCACTATGAAAATGACAAAATTTTCGAAAGCTTCTAGTTCAAAACATTAACTGCAGGCATTGTGACTTCCTCCCCTATAAAAAACAAGTTTCATAAGTTTCTCAAAAGAAAAGATAGAAAAATATATAACTTAAAATTTAGGGGCAAAACCCACACATTTGCAAATAATGATAAAAACAATATATTTGTTTACCAAAGATATCTTTATAAGGTATATGATATACATATATGATATACATCAACAATAACTGTTCATGTTTTTATATCACAAAATATGATAAAAATAGTTATTTTGGTTAATTTATAAAAGTATCAGTAACATACGAGCAAACTTACCTATTATCTGTCAATGTTTTAATATTGCGATAAAAAGTTGAGCTTTTAATTCAGCATCTATATTTTTGTCTTAAAATAAAACATACGATCATATTTAAATTACAAAACAGGTTTAAACAATTATGATATGCATTTAGTGCAATTATTTGGTTTCAGGTAAAACTCCACGGCAACAGCAACATATAGGTTTAAAATTAGAAAATAGTGTACACCTTATTCAAAATGTAATTTGAAAAGAACCGCGTGAAATTGGATATTATTTTTAAATGCATACGTTCGAAATGACAGTTTCACATCATTAAATCACGCATTTTTTATGATAATCACTTCCGCTGAAAAACACCATCTTAAACAAAAGTGTTCAATTATAAGTTGAACACCTCTCGTACATCTCACATCAGAATAACGACCAAACAAGGTAGGTTTTCACTTGTACATTCCGATTGCAGAATAACTAACAAACATTATGTCTTCTGTCATACCTCATATAACAGTAACACTACTTGAGTACCTTGTCGTAGAAGCATACATTACAGGAGTGAATATATCCCAGAAAATAGTAATAATTCCATACTTTCCATACTCTAGTAATAATTCCATACTCTAATACTCTAGTAATAATTCCATACTCTAGTAATAATTCCATTATAATGTATAGTTCTAACATTACTTCAGAAGTCTTATCTATAAAAGTATATACATGAACAGGAAATGTCGTACAGGAAATGTTATAAAGCTAATTGTGTCAAAGGAGGTTTGCAATACTGCAGTAGATCTTGGATATACCATGTATATATAATTCCAAAGTTTTACTGATATAGACATTTCATTTTTATAACTAAATACGTGTTTATTGATAGAATATTATTCTATTAGCGCAGTGCCAATCTAGTTTGAGGGCCTATTGTGTACTGTGTGTGGTAAAAAAAAAATACATTGTCTCCCTCCTGACAACAGTAAAGTGAACAATAATATTAGTCTCACTTTTTCTTTTTCTTATACCTCTTGTCATGCATTTATGACCATTAAATAATATCTTTATAATACTATAATGAAAGTCTTCATAACCATATGACCGCTCTGATCAAAAAACTGTAAATATTGTGTACGCCATTTCAGATCCTAGATCAGGAGTGGCACCTGTACAGAAAACAGCAGCTGATTGATGAGCTGGCGGCTATTATTCTGGATTACGATCCAAACTTCAGTATCGAGACAACTCCAGAACTGGAGATATACCTGGACAGTAATACATACGACACATGTACAGGTACTGTGATGTCGAATTATAGATAAAATGGAATGAATTGAATTGAGATAACTACACTTTAGCATCAGTCAGAGTTAACATATAAATCCACGTGTCTGCGATGTTTCATGGAAATATTCTGGACAAAGTCATGTTTCTTTCTGATTATTCCATAGCGCCCTGTTATGGCATCCAGTTTAACTGTCGATAAATGCAGTTCGACAACAAACACCTCCCAATTCAGACACGGTAGCGATACGTTTTAAACATCTGTATGCAATGCTGCAAATTGGTGTGTACAAGTTTATGATTGAATTTATACATCTTATATTTCATAATTGTTTTACAAAAGGTACAACCAACGAACACAATCAATCAGTTCAGGGTGATGATGCCGATTCATATTTCTCAAGGGTCAATGGCTCAAACCTAGGCATGCCCAATTCTCCAAAACAGGACAACTCATTCCACTGTAAGTATCTAGCTTAGATTATTATTTGTCTTTAAGTATATATTAACATAGTTTAACGCATATATTATTATTATTTTGATAAACATATGTATTTACATTTATTTACGTTTTATATTGTAACATGTTTAAAAGAATCGGGGGGTGTCCGATATTTTTATTTTATTTGTTTTGTTTGCTGTTGGTTGTTTTATGCGTTCGATAAAAACAGCGTTCATTATAATATGTGCTGGTAAAGCTGTATTTGTAACGCTAGCATGGTACAGTTTTTAGATCTACTAATTTCTGTTTAAACAACCATGATGCACATGCATGTCTGTAATAAGCTGACAATTTGTATACATTTATACGCACGAACTTTTAATTATTTGCATTGTAAATATCTTACTGTTTCCTTTTATACTGAACTTAATATCAAACACGTTTCGTTGTCCTCTAGAAAAATTCCCCAACTTCTTCCTACCTAATATGGTTTTTTTCCAATATTCTCTCTACATCTGAACTACTGAAATTGATATGCTGCCATTAAATCTAAATCACTGTGTTTACCTCTTGTTGCTATATTTGTATTTAGCCTGAGCGAAACAAAGAATTTGAATTTAAATTTAGATTACACATTAACAATCGTCAGATAAAACAAATATTTTAGGTTGTTTGTAAGTTCCAGGAATGGTTTTAGCATATTTTATTGACCATATTTATACACTGCTCACTGCTCACTGCTCACTGCTCACAATAGATCATATATAAAAAGGATGAGTACAAAACACAAAATGCAATTCTTTTATGAAGTTATTTTCAACGTGTTTTGAATGATAGCAGAAACAACTCAAGTTACCCTGTGTGTCCTGTGTTGTATCTCCAGATTGTAAAGTAACATATATTGTATAGCCATAGCTAACATATATTGTATAGCCATAGCTAACATATATTGTATAGCCATAGCTAACATATATTGTATAGCCATAGCTAACATATATTGTATAGCCATAGCTTAGCTTACATATATTGTATAGCCATAGCTAACATATATTGTATAGCCATAGCTAACATATATTATATAGCCATAGCTTACATATATTGTATAGCCATAGCTAACATATATTATATAGCCATAGCTAACATATATTGTATAGCCATAGCTAACATATATTGTATAGCCATAGCTAGCATACATTGTATAGCCATAGCTACAATTTTACTTTCAAAAGTATCCCAAATTAACATTTTTAATACTAACAACTTGGAAAGAACTATGAATAACAGCAATAATATAACGTTTGCATTATAGCCAATTCATACTCACTTTTGTCTATTTCAGTCGATGCTCTCTCCTCCGGCTCTACTTCCGTACCCCCTTGCTCAAGTCAAAGTAACATCTCCGGAGACACAGACACAGACGTACGTGATTATGTGTCTGCTGTCATGGCCTCCGCACCCACATGCTCCAGTCAAAGTAACATCTCCGGAGACACAGACACAGACGTACGTGATTATGTGTCTGCTGTCATGGCCTCCGCACCCACATGCTCCAGTCAAAGTAACATCTCCGGAGACACAGACACAGACGTACGTGATTATGTGTCTGCTGTCATGGCATCCCCAAATTCCTGTGACACAATGTCCACATCGGAATCGGAATGAAGTTTCAAGATTGATACATAAATCAAACATCATAAATAAATATTTAAAAAATTAATATAATAAGTAAATTAAAAAAATAATAATAGCGGAAGTGTTCATATTTTCTTCTACTTTCCAATTAAGTAATGCTAGAGCGTGTAATGATGTTATAGACTTCAATGATCGAAATCAAGTTATTACAAGTAAACTTCTTCAGCAGGTTTTTCGTTATCACAAACTATTTAGATCTTTCTCTAAATTCTACCGCCGTAACGAGGGCCTGCTGGAAAAGTACAACACCAACCTTAAGACACTTCTGCGACTAGGCATATCACAACCTTCATTTTATGGAGATGTGGTCTCATGGCCTATTGGACATTCTGAATAAACGATATATTAATTATTATATAAACTTCGACAGTTAAAGGGGTCTGACGTGTTTCCTGACCACTTTACAAATGTAATCAGGAAGTTCGTCAGGAAAGGATATAACCCTTTGGTTTTACAGCGCACTGCATGTTTAGTGATTGACCCCTCTACAGTCAGTCATTACGCTTCACTTTTCACTTGTGCGATGACTGAACTACCTCTTGGGACTCTATGATTGAACCTACTGAAACCACAACTAAGGGAGGTGGGTTCATGAGCTTTCGTCCCTCGGGTTTTCTGGTCGTACCCTAGATTGGTTTTCTCTTTAGCTGCAACTACTATGGTTGTTCAGTACGATTCTGGATACATCCTGAGATGTTTATTATTTTGTTTGTGTTTCTTTAGTTAGTTTCTCAGGATGTGGACTTTACTGTTAGAGATTTTTTTTTGATGGGATGTAGTTTTGTTTACATTGTCTTGTCTATTTCGGCGTTGAAGACAGGATAATAGCGAGGATTGTGCGCATATAAAATCGATTCAAGCTAACCAGTAGGCCTTATTGCCTACTGACCGTTCCAAGTCGGTAACCCTGTCTTCACCCCCCTTTCTGTTGTTTTTTGTTCCATGGTTCCATGTAGTTTTGTTTACACTGTCTTGTCTATTTGGGCGCTGAAGATAGGATAATAGCGTGGATTGTGCGCATATAAAATCGATTCAAGCTAACCAGTAGGCTTTATTGCCTACTTACCGTTCCGAGTCGGTTACCCTGTCTTCACCACTCTTTCTGTTGTTTTTTGTCTCTTTCATTGTATTTTCAAGTCCTTGTTTTCAGTACAGTGTGGACCTACGATGCCATTGCGCTCGGACGCTGTGGTTTCTAGTTTAATAATATTGTATTGCAGATATGTTACAATACATCAATTCAACATTACAATATTCATAGAAACATATGCAAATGGATTGAACTACAAGTTATTTCTATAGGACCCTATATCTCATTTATTGCACCTCGCACAAAATCCTAGGAATTTCATTGGATTAGAGCGGTCACATGGTGACCCTCTATTATTCTATAGTGGGTCAGTAGATTTCATAGAGGGTCACTAAAACAATATGGACTACAATTTTGATTCAAAGTTTAAATCATTTGCAAATAGATCTTTAAATCGTTAGTAACAAACGTAATAAGTAAATTTAATAATGTTTTTAAACTATACCGGTCGTGACGTCAACGTCATGACGTCAAATTGCGGAAACGTCTCAATGACGTTGACGCTCCATTATAATGGGTTAAATATCGGCGTTTGCCTTAAAAACGGTGCTCGATGCAATAAATCAGTTATTGTGTTTGATACTGACCCCCTACAGAAATATGTGGGGTCAGTCAGATGTATAGGGGGACTCGGCTATCGCCTCGCCCTCTATAAATCTTACTGACCCCGCATATTTCTGTAGGGAGTCAGTAAAAAACCCAATAACTAATATTATGCAACTCCAACTGAAACACAGGACGATTCCATTGATGATTATTTCCAATAGTATAGATCAATATAATATTCTAGTGTTTAATGTAAACAAGAGGCGCACTTGGAGCTAAAAAGCGCAAATCTGATAGTATTGGTGTCAGTTGAATAGACAAGATCAATGTTATAATACTCGTTTCTGAACAAGAGACTTAAGAGAATCAATATCGCTCCACTAGTTTAATAAGAACTGAAAAGTAATTGGAAGCAACACACACAAACAAGAGAGAAAAGTAGCAGACTCGGTTTTATCGAGTCTGTTCATGAGAGGTAATTGTAGGATGCAACACCTCTAACGCCTCCTAGCACCGGCTTAAGCGATATTCTACTTTAAAGCAACACAGAATGGGTTTGATGATCCCAAACGACCAGTAAATAATAACACTACTGATTTGTAGTCGGAGCGACTTTTTAGCACTAAACAAACGCTAGTGTGAATATCAATAAATACTGAAAAGGGGATCCCTTGGAAGCAACAAACACAAACAAGAGAGAAAAGTAGCAGACTCGGTTTTATTGAGTCTGTTTATGACACCACTCTGCTGTTTCTGCTCTTGGCTCTTGGCTACGTATCTAGCTTGTTCAAGCTTTCAGTTATATAACCACTCTGATCAAGTTTAGTTTGTTTGTATGGTGTTTTACGTCATTTTCAACACATGTAAGGTTATATATGACGGTCTATTTTTTTGTGGTGGAGGCAGACCACCCATTTTTCCTGGGTAGAACCAGTACTGTACACCTCCCGCCATCCGTAAGAATCGACACTTCCTCACTTACAAGTCGAGCTCCCAGTGGGATTCGAACCCGCAGCGGTGAGAGGCGAAAGGTCGTTAACCATTCGGCCACGGAGACGCATCAAATGAAAATAAAGCAGCAAATGATTCAACTAAGCTTTTTTTCAATAAATCAGTGGTGTAATTAATCTCGTGTAGCTGAATTTCGAAGTTGTCTGATGTTTTATTAATACCAACACTCTGGCTTAGTTTTGTATTGATCGGATGTGAAATTTACGAGCAGCAAAATACAGCAGTTTTAAAAAAAAATATCAAGGACAATAACTCTGATGTTTCTAGTTCGATGAGTCTTGTTTTCGAACTCGTCCGAGCTTACAATGCTTTTAACATCCTGTTATAGATTAGTCAAGATCAGATGAAAATGAAAATCAAAGTACCGAAGGTACTGAGAGCATGGTGAACTATGATGAAATTGCGTCTTAGAATAATGTCGTGTTTGATTACAATGAAATGAAACCGGAACTGGATTCAAAATCCATACTGTTTCTTTACAACAGTCAGGGTAGGGATTTTTTTTATTATTAATTTGTGTTTGTCCTTAAACTTTGGATGGCTAAACAGAACCTTGGCTGGACCTTGGAACAAGGTGTGTATTGAATGTTCCATGCATTAACTGTTATTTCATTAAAAATATAAAACATTCAATAGTAAATAAACTTAATAGACCTGACAATCCTGTATTACTAATCAAAAGCTGTTCTTGTGTACACTGGTCACAGATAATGTTTTGCCATTTGCAGGATTTGAAGGACAGATTTAAATTCAATGATTTCAAGACATATTAAGGCCTTTAATATTAAAATTTACCCAAGGATTAAATATTCATAAAGACCAGGCATTCACAAATTTTGTTTATTTACCAAGTAATTTATATTAACTTGCTAACTAGGGTTAAACAACAAACCACATTAAAAATACACTCACAAAATATTAATGACTAGTACATATTTCCGTGTGTTTATTCTAATTATTATTTTGTTCATGATGATATCATTTCATTCATTTATATTTACATTTCTGCTGTAAGTACTTGTATAACAGATACAAAACTAGAAACATCCATTTGACCATGAATCACATTTTAATTGCTTCACGCGCAGTTAAAACTATGACGTTTCAAGAAAAACAACTGACGTTTGACGTGACTATACCATAAAAGGTTAGGAAGGCGAGGCTAAACGTTCACGCTGTCCCATTTGTCGTGATACATATAGGTGTTATTTTGCATTTTTATCAATTTAGAGAAGAAAATGGTTTAGAAACGGGACATATGGGTATTGATGGAATACAATAATAATATAAATATAAGGAATACATTTTATTTTTTTAACATTCATGTGACTATGAATAGCATCTGGTCGCGAGCAAAGTTAACAATCCCTTCTGGATTCACTTACTTTGACGTGACCTGATGTTATTCAGTGCCATGAATTTAAAAAAATAAAATGTATTCCTTAAATACATTGGATTGAGCAATAATGTAGTGGTTTAGTGGTAAATGTACATTCTGGCCTTTGGTCGAAAGCTAATAAATTGAGTAAACACAGAAATGTTTATTGTACAGATCCCTATGGGTCATAAAAGTAGAAAGAAACATGTTTTTAGGCCTCAGATTATTGAGATAAGGCAAACAAATAGGTCTGTTTCCCCTAAGCCAACCGACCCTAAACTTTTTTAAGCAAAAATAACAAAAATCTTTACCAACCTACCCTATTTTATTTAGAGCTGCTAGGGGAAATACACCTCTTTTTTGGTCTAATACAGATTGTGTATCTTATGTGTGTTTTTTTTATATATATATCACTAACTTTCTTATTCATTCAGATTCATTTATAATATCAACAAAGCAATGCTATACAGAACTACAGTATTCCTAAAATCTATTTTCAGTTTTAGCATTTGATTATAACGTACGGATTTACCAAAACGGATTCATCAAACCGGTTTCGGTTTTTTTTTTTTTTTTTTTTTTTGCATGGTGTTTTACGCCATTTATCAACAGATCAATTAGGTTATGTATGGCGGCCAGTTTAGTTGGTGGAGGAAGACCTCAGCTATTTGAGACGAACTCCGACACAAAATTCCCCGCCATTCTGTCAAAGCTACGCAATTTCATCTAATGGGATCCAATTTCGGTACAGTCTGGCGGCGTTCTGTTCTGCCACACATGTATTCATAACAAATCAAAGACCGCATATATTTACGATTACATTGTTCAGAATGTAATGACCTCCTCCCAAAGAGACGCGCGGGAATGGTTACCGTCCGTGTTATCGATGTATAGACAGGCGATGTGTAATTGGAGAAGGAATTACAAAGGAATTTGTAATCGTAATTATATGCGGTGACCAAAATTATTAAATATTATATGAAGATTATAAAGGCCATGTCACAACATATATGTTTGTTCTTAAATATGTAACTGGCTGGAACGTCGGTGGTTCTACCCAGGTGCCCGCCCGTGCACGAAAATAGTCTTCCTCCACCAGTGGAAGCTGGAAAGTCGCCATATGACCTTAGCTGTTGGTGCGACTATAAAATCCAATTCAATTCAATTAAATTTATAAATCCAAGAAAGATGGAAGATATGCGTTTGATGGTGTTGCAAGAGAAATAAACTATCAAATTAACTGGTTACAAATCTCAATAAACTATCCTAGGAGAGAGATCACTACGGCGTATGAATATACTGTTGGACATTTTATGCAAGATCACGTGATGATCACGTGATGATGATGATTGATCTATTTATAGACTGCACAGCAAAACGATGGAACAATAGATGAAATAGCTACATAAACCATATATAACTTAAACAATGTATCGAAGAAATTATTTGAAATTTCTAAATGACATTATCATATTTGTATCCGCACTAGAAAAGAAGAAACACCTGTTAAAATATGGGTCTTCTTTTGTCAGGCAATGCGTCGATTCATCAGTGAGGCTGTAGTTAGGATTCGTGAAAAAAAGCTGGTGTTTCTAGATTTGATCTAACTGTGTATCAAAATGTTCCGAGTGTTTAGTGATACCTAAAATATGGATGAGTTTGGTAAAGATCGGATAAAATATTACGAAACTAGAATAATAACAAAACAAATTATTGCATATTTAATTAAACCAAAAACCATAACTCTAGTTTTATCCGATATAATTGGCATGTGTACACGTCACTATAATACGTGACGTTAACGTTGTAACACGTGACACACATTTAACCTAGCAACGACGTCATATTTTTTGGAGATGTCCCTGATAATGGTATAAAGAAACAATTGTTGACGACATGGACATCTACGCTCCTTCAACAATTAATCGAGGTATTTTTGATTCTCGTTGCAATGTTGTATTCTTTGATTCTCGTTTCCAATGTTGAATACAACTGGTATTCATACTCAGTAATTCATTTATTTTTATTCTATTAAAGGGATACACGGCAATCATGAAGTTTTTATCAACCAATAAAATTAGAGCCGCGATTTATTATTCCAGTAACATGCCAAATTATTGGAACCAATCAGATTGCAGATCGTGGCATTTGTTATATTTAATACCGCAACAAACCCAACTGCAAAGGCGCAGTCGGTTAGAACGTCGTATACTATGTGTCTACTGAAGCGAAGGTTCAGGGTTCGAGCCTTCTATCAGGCAACATTTTTTAAACCATGCAATGTTAAGATATGTCAAAAAATATTAAACAGAATAAATCTGATTGGTTCCGACAATTTGGCATTTGAGTACTCTGACATTTTGACTTTAAACCTGCTTGCATATTGTTAAATAAAGTTTGAGCTTTCATTTTGTCTTCATATTCTACCATGAGTTTAAATATAGTATTGGTACATTAAAATAAAAAGATAGCAATTCTTAACCATCTTAAGTAAGCGGACGAGGACAAATCGGAACACTCAGCAGGTTTGAACTCAGGATACCTTGCAGCTGAAGCAAACGTTCTATGCTCTATGTTTAATAACGCGCTTATCAATTTGTTTTTTACATACAGACCCACTCAGTCCACTACGCATTTTAAGATGGAAGAGGTTGCAGCTAAAACGATGAGTAATTATCTGAAATATTATGAATGAAAGCACGCTTTTTCTAAATTACAAAGAAGTTGTTTGCTTTTAAAAAGCATCCAATGGTTAGGTATTATATCGTGGCCATGTATTTTAAGATTACTTCAGTGACAACCACATGGACAGATGAATACAATCATGTTTTGTTATGCAAAGCTTCAATTAAACACAATGTACACTTATTATATGTATATCCTGCCGAGTATCATCATGGACATACATGTTCAAGTGTCAGTTCAATTTTATTCAGGCTCAATCATTGGATTTAAATTAGTTGACAAATAAAAGTTTGATTACCATTCGGTGTTGGTCGTGTATCCTACTTTGATAGAGTAATTATATTAGCATTCGTTTTGTATATTCTTTAACATACTTTAATCAAAAAATAAATCATACTTTAACAAATAATCCCTGTTATGTTATGCCTATAGTCTTAACGGTGTTAATGTTGGACTATAAATAACTAAGAACGGAAAACGTGCTCTAACTAATTATCTATAATTACGATGTTATTCATTGTAATGTAAATAGAGAGCTGACCAGCAGCAGTCAGTGTTCCAGACTGGAATGCGTGGTAAGAGATATGGTAATACAACAATCCCGACATGGAAAATAGCATAAACATGCAATTCATGGCTGGATGGCATTGTGTTTGGCAGATATATATTGATGTCTGCCTGCAATATATTACATATTGCGACTATATCAGTAGTGTTATTTTTATTGGTCCTTTGGGACCAACGAGGCTTTGAAGTAGAATACCTCTTAAGCCGGTGCTAGGGGGCGTGAGAGGTGTTGCTTTTTTCCTTACTTCTCATGAACAGACTCAATAAAACCGAGTTTGTTGCTCCCAAAGGATCACCTTTATCAGTATTTATTATACCTGCAATATATTGCATAATCCGACTATATGAGATTTATACCTGCAGTATATTGCATATTGCGACTATATGAGATTTATACCTGCAGTATATTGCATATTGCGACTATATGAGATATATACCTGCAGTATATTGCATATTGCGACTATATGAGATGTATACCTGCATATTGCGACTATATGAGATTTATAACTGC
The DNA here is from genome assembly GCA_037043455.1 of Cyrtodaria siliqua. Taxonomy (NCBI): domain Eukaryota; kingdom Metazoa; phylum Mollusca; class Bivalvia; order Adapedonta; family Hiatellidae; genus Cyrtodaria; species Cyrtodaria siliqua. The sequence goes on from JAWPHD010005169.1 coordinate 96,705, forward strand.
AGTATATTGCATATTGCGACTACATGAGATTTATACCTGCTTTGCCAGATACACATGAACCCAACTTCTTTGATATAACCTTGTGTGTGGGATAATGATAGTGTAACATGTTAGTTGTATGTATACTCATTGCAAAAGAAACTGGACACACTTTGTCATTTTTACTTTACATCCTATCCTCTTTATCAAGCGACAGTCCCTTACTGATTCGACCTATTTGAAAACAAATGACAACTTGATATTGGCAATGGAATGATAAAAAACTTTGGTACCAAACATGACATATTCATTTTTGGAATTTGTCAATTTAATTAAAAAAAATCTTTATACAGTTAAATCTAAACAAAACTCAATGTCCACTTTCTTGTGCAACTGAGTATATTTAGATGCAGTTATCATATGTGCATACAATCTTCTAATCATAAATTTAGTTAAAATGTGCACCATGTAACCATGTAAATTAACAATCCTGGCACACTCTCTTTTTACATGAAGATAGTTGCTGCGAATTCTGTTATAAAAAATCCATATTTCGTTGTTTTTGCCACCACACAAGTTGCACCTAAGACAATACATAAATGATGATGAAGACACATGACAAAAAAAAATAAAACAACGAACATGAATTCGTGGGTATTTTACCCTCTGTCTGTATATTGCCAGGGAACCACAAGGGTTTTAATGATGAAACGTTCAGGGTAATAACTGTATTTGTCACTGTATGTTATTCATCGGCGTTGTCGTCACTGTCAATAACATGCAATAAGCGTAAAACAGTACTTTATGTATTTGTTATTCAAAACAATAGACAACACGTGCACTATTTTCGTGCACGCACCATTACTCGTATTGTGAGTACCATATTAAGAGTAGTAGTATACAGCGCATCTGATCAAGTTTTATAGATTTATAGTATTAAATCTGAAAAACTGTCACTTGTAAAACACTTATTACATGAACGTTAGGCAATATTTGGCTAGAAAAAAAAGACTGTGATTCCTGCTCCCGGGACTAGTCCTTTGGTTGAGAGTACCTGTTTATAACTGTATCTAGGCGTATAAACCAGAATCCTTTATGATAATTTGTTTGTTGTTTTTTGTTTAACGTCATTTTTGGCTATGAATAACGGTCAATTGTTTGTGGTGAAGGCAGACCACCGACTTATTCCTGGGAAGAACCAGTACTGTATACCTCCCGCTATCAGTAAAAACCGTCGATTTCTCACTTACAAGTTGAGCACCCTGTGGGATTCGAACCCGAGAGGTGAGAAGGTTTAAAGCGCAATGACGTTAACCCCTCGACCACGGTAGCTGTTATGGGCAAGCAACATTATGTGATCGCGTGTAAGGTGGTATTATAACGTATTGGGCGGAGAAATAATGACTGAATTGGTAAATTGATTTGAATTGAATCTTATTTAATGATATCTAAGCAAAACAAACGAAGTGGTAACCGTGAGAATCATAGCTCTTATGCTATGCACATATATATTATATGGTAGGTACATACCATCGGAGATTCCCATTTCTACCGAAGTGGTAACGTTTCACAGGCTCACTGGACTGTTTTTGGCAGTGGTGATTATGTGTTGCTCGTCTACTCTACATAAAATAGTCTAGTCTACTACGAGTGTTATCCTCGTCGTGGAGACCAACTGTCCATATGAAAGCTGCAGCCTTTCTTCTTGTTCCAAACTATTGTCTGGAGATTCGAAAGGAACCGAGCTGTCGTGTATACGTTTGCTCTGACATTTTCATTTTACAGTTATTCCCCTTTTTGACGCTTATAAAAGCGGGATATAGAAAGCCGTTGTTCTTCTGTCCTTCTGTCCGTTCGTCCTGTCCCATAACTTTGTTAATGTAGAATTTGATTTTAATCACTACTTTCTGTGTGGCACCGTTCATAAGCACTTTCAGTGCTTTGATTATTATTATAATTCATTTCAGAGGAACTCGAATCTATTTTCAAATGGTTCACCTGTTCAAAACGAAGCCAAAAGAAGAAAAAGGTCATGGAAAAATTAATAGGTAATGTACATGTTGTGGTTTGGTATATATATATATTTAAGAATACAAAATCAAAACTGTTTTGCAAGGCGTGTCGATGAATGGATTCCTGAATCCACATATAATTGCGAAGTGATACTTTAATTTTATTGTAGATGAATTAAAAGGCCCATTTGGCCTGGTGTTCGTTTATTTATTTAAACTATATGCTACTACTTATTCACTAGTCGATATATTAATCTGTTTACCTGCCTGTCTGTCTGCCTGCCTGCCTGCCTGCCTGTCTGTCTGTCTGCTTGCCTGCCTGTCTGCCAGACTGCCTGATTGTGTCATGTTGAGAGTGTTTATACTATAACGGAGCCGTAGCTACACTTAGGCATACCGTGGCAACTGTGCCATGTTGAGCGTGACATATTAGATCTATAACGGAGCTGTAGCTACACTCAGGCACACCGAGGCAACAGTGCCATGTTGAGCGTGACATATTAGATCTAGAACGGAGCCGTAGCTACACTCAGGCACACTGAGGCAACTGTGCCATGTTGAGCGTGACATATTAGATCTATAACGTAGCCGTAGCTACACTCAGGCACACCGAGGCAACTGTGCCATGTTGAGCGTGACATATTAGATCCATAACCGAGCCGTAGCTAAACTGAGACATACCGTGGCAACTGTGCTATGTTGAGCGTGACATATTAGACCTATAACCGAGCCGTAGCTACGTAGAGACATACCGAGCAACTGTACCACGTTGAGCGTGACATATTAGATCTATAACGGAGCCGTAGCTACACTGAGGTACACCGTGGCAACTGTGCCATGTTGAGCGTAACATATTAGACATAAAAACGAGCCGTAGCTACACTGAGGCACACGTAGGCAACTGACGTATGTTGAGCGTGATTATGTTATATCTATATACGGAGTCGTAGCTACACTGAGGCACACCGTGGCAACAGTGCCATGTTCAGCGTGACATATTAGATCTAGAACGTACACTCAGGCACACTGAGGCAACTGTGCCATGTTGAGCGTGACATATTAGATCTATAACCGAGCCGTAGCTATACTGAGGCATACCGTGGAAACTGTGTCATGTTGAGCGTGACATATTGGATATATAACCGAGCCGTAGCTACACTGAGGCACATCGAAGCAACTGCACCATGTTGAGCGTGACATATTATATCTAAAACGGAGCCGTAGCTACACTGAGGCACACCGTGGCAACTGTACCATGGTGAGCGTGACATGTTAGATCTATAACGGAGCCGTAGCTACACTGAGGCACACCGAGGCAACTGTGCCATGTTGAGCGTGACATATTAGATCTTAAACGGAGCCGTAGCTACACTGAGGCACACCATGGCAGCTGTGCCATGTTGAGCGTGACATATTAGACCTATAACGGAGCCGTAGCTACACTGAGGCACACCGAGGCAACTGTGCCATGTTGAGCGTGACATATTATATCTATAACGGAGCCGTAGCTACACTGAGACATTCCGAGGCAACTGTTCCATGTTGAGCGTGACATATTAGATATATAACCGAGCCGTAGCTACACTGAGGCACACCGAGGCAACTGTACCTTGTTGAGCGTGACATATTAGACATATAACGGAGCCGTATCTACGCTGAGGCACACCTAGGCAACTGTGCCATGTTGAGCTTGACATATTAGATCTATAACGGAGCCGTAACTACACTGAGGCACACCGTGGCAACTGTGCCATGTTGAGCGTGACATATTATATATATAACCGATCCGTAGCTACACTCAGGCACACCGAGGCAACTGTGCCATGTTGAGCGTGATATATTAGACCTAAAACCGAGCCGTAGCTACACCGAGGCAACTGTGCCATGTTGAGCGTGACATATTAGACCTTAAACCGAGCCGAAGCTACACTCAGGCACAACGAGGCAACTGTGCCATGTTGAGCGTGACATATTAGATCTATAACGGAGCCGTAGCTACAGTGAGGCACACCGAGGCAACTGTGCCATGTTGAGCGTGACATATTAGACCTAAAACCGAGCCGTAGCTACACTCAGGCACACCGAGGCAACTGTGCCATGTTGAGCGTGACATATTAGACCTAAAACCGAGCCGTAGATACAGTGAGGCTCACCGTGGCAACTATGCCATGTTGAACGTTGGGTTTACCGTGTTCTGTCAAAGCTGCATTTCCTGTTCGACTTTTATACTTATATTTATGTTAGACCTATACCCGAGCCGTAGCTACATTGAGGCACACATAGGCAACTGTGCCATGTTGAGCGCGACATATTAGATCCATAACGGAGTCGTAGCTACACTGAGACATACCGTGACAACTGTGCCATGTTGAGCGTGACACATTAGATCCATAACAGAGCCGTAGCTACACTGAGACATACCGAGCAACTGTGCCACGTTGAGCGTGGCATATTAGATCTATAACGGAGCCGTAGCTACACTGAGGTACACTGTGGCAACTGTGCCATGTTGAGCGTGACATATTTGACCTAAAAACGAGCCGTAGCTACACTGAGGCACACGTAGGCAACTGACGTATGTTGAGCGTGATTATGTTATATCTATATACGGAGTCGTAGCTATACTGAGGCACACCGTGGCAAATGTGCCATGTTGAGCGTGACATATTAGACCTATAACCGAGCCGTAGCTACACTGAGGCACACGGAGGCAACTATGCCATGTTCAGCGTGACATATTAGGCCTATAACCGAGCCGTAGCTACACTGAGGCTCACTGTGGCAACTGTGCCATGTTGAGCGTGACATATTAGGCCTATAACCGAACCGGAGCTACACTGAGGCACACCGAGGCAAATGGACCATGTTGAGCGTGACATATTAGGCCTATAACGGAGTCGTAGCTACACTGAGGCACACCGTGGCAACTGTGCCATATTGATCGTGACATATTAGACCTATAACCGAGCCGTAGCTACACTGAGGCACACCGAGGAAACTGTGTCATGTTGGTCGTGACATATTATACCTAAAAACGAGCCGTAGCTACGCTGAGGCACACCGTGGCAACTGTGCCATGTTGAGCGTGACATATTATATATATAACCGAGCCGTAGCTACACTGAGGCACATCGAGGCAACTGTGCCATGTTGGTCGTGACATATTAGACCTTAAACCGAGCCGTAGCTACACCGAGGCAACTGTGCCATGTTGAGCGTGACATATTAGAACTAAAACCGAGCCGTAGCTGCACTCAGGCACATCGAGGCAACTGTGCCATGTTGAGTGTGACATATTATATATATAACCGAGCCGTAGCTACACTCAGGCACACCGAGGCAACTGTGCCATGTTGAGCTTGACATATTAGATCTATAACTGAGCCGTAGCTACAGTGAGGCACATCGAGGCTTCTGTGCCATGTTGAGCGTGACATATTAGACCTAAAACCGAGCCGTAGTTACACTCAGGAACACCGTGTCAACTGTGCCATGTTGAACGTTGGGTTTACTGTGTTCTGTGAAAACTTTTATACTTATATGTATATTAGATCTATAACACTGACGCACACCGTGGCAACTAAGCCATGTTGAGAGTTGGTTTTACCGTGTTCTGTCAAAGCTGCATTTCCAGTTCGACTTTTTTACTTATATTTATGTTAGACCTATACCCGAGCCGTAGCTACACTGAGGCACACAGAGGCAACTGTGCCATGTTGAGCGCGACATATTATATCCATAACGGAGTCATAGCTACACTGAGACATACCGTGACAACTTTGCCATGTTGAGTGCTACATATTAGATCCATAACGGAGTCGTAGCTACACTGAGACATACCATGACAACTGTGCCATGTTGAGCGTGACATATTAGATCCATAACCGAGCCGTAGCTAAACTGAGACATACCGTGGCAACTGTGCTATGTTGAGCGTGACATATTAGACCTATAACCGAGCCGTAGCTACGTAGAGACATACCGAGCAACTGTACCACGTTGAGCGTGACATATTAGATCTATAACGGAGCCGTAGCTACACTGAGGTACACCGTGGCAACTGTGCCATGTTGAGCGTGACATATTAGACATAAAAACGAGCCGTAGCTACACTGAGGCACACGTAGGCAACTGACGTATGTTGAGCGTGATTATGTTATATCTATATACGGAGTCGTAGCTACACTGAGGCACACCGTGGCAACTGTGCCATGTTGAGCGTGACATATTAGACCTATAACCGAGCCGTAGCTACACTCAGGCACACGGAGGCAACTGTGCCATGTTGAGAGTGAAACATTAGGCCTATAACCGAGCCGTAACTACACTGAGGCTCACTGTGGCAACTGTGTCATGAGCGTGACATATTAGGCCTATAACCGAACAGTAGCTACACTGAGGCACACCTAGGCAAATGGACCATGTTGATCGTGACATATTAGACCTATAACCGAGTCGTAGCTACACTGAGGCACACCGTGGCAACTGTGCCATATTGGTCGTGACATATTAGATCTATAACCGATTTATAGCTAAACTGAGGCACACCGAGGCAACTGTGTCATGTTGGTCGTGACATATTATACCTAAAAACGAGCCGTAGCTACGCTGAGGCACACCGTGGCAACTGTGCTATATTTAGCGTGACATATTAGACCAATAACCGAGCCGTAGCTACACTGAGGCACACCGTGGCAACTGTTTCATGTTGGTCGTGACATATTATACCTAAAAACGAGCCGTAGCTACACTAAGGCACACGGAGGCAACTGTGCCATGTTGAGCGTGACATATTAGACCTATAACCGAGCCGTAGCTACACAGAGACATACCGAGAAACTGTGCTACGTTGAGCGTGACATATTAGATCTATAACGGAGCCGTAGCTACACTGAGGTACACCGTGGCAACTGTGCCATGTTGAGCGTGACATATTAGACCTAAAAACGAGCCGTAGCTACACTGAGGCACACGTAGGCAACTGACGTATGTTTAACGTAATTATGTTATATCTATATACGGAGTCGTAGCTACACTGAGGCACACCGTGGCAACTGTGCCATGTTGAGCGTGACATATTAGACCTATAACCGAGCCGTAACTACACTCAGGCACACGGTGGCAACTGTGCCATGTTGAGCGTGAAATATTAGGCCTATAACCGAGCCGTAACTACACTGAGGCTCACTGTGGCAACTGTGTCATGAGCGTGACATATTAGGCCTATAACCGAACAGTAGCTACACTGAGGCACACCGAGGCAAATGGACCATGTTGATCGTGACATATTAGACCTATAACCGAGTCGTAGCTACACTGAGGCACACCGTGCAACTGTGCCATATTGATCGTGACATATTAGATCTATAACCGATTTATAGCTAAACTGAGGCACACCGAGGCAACTGTGTCATGTTGGTCGTGACATATTATACCTAAAAACGAGCCGTAGCTACGCTGAGGCACACCGTGGCAACTGTGCTATGTTGAGCGTGACATATTAGACCAATAACCGAGCCGTAGCTACACTGAGGCACACCGTGGCAACTGTTTCATGTTGGTCGTGACATATTATACCTAAAAACGAGCCGTAGCTACACTAAGGCACACGGAGACAACTGTGCCATGTTGAGCGTGACATATTAGACCTATAACCGAGCCGTAGCTACACTGAGACATGCCGAGTGAATGAACGTGAAGTTGGCAGTAGCAGTAGCAGCAGTAGCAGTACTGCTACTACTGCTACTGCCAACTTCACGTTCATGCCGAGACACAACTGTGCCATGTTGCGCGTGGCTTATATTTAAGAAAACCAATATTTCCAGCAGAGTTATGTTGTGCCAGATCATCGACATCAAGGGCCTACGACCACAGTTTTGATGTTTTTTCCAAGTCATAAACCCATACATATTCAGTGTTTTATTGATATAATATGCGTTCACATACCTGGCTTAAACATTTTGGGACAAATACGTACTTACTTATTTGGTGCGGACTATATTTTTCCTCTCACCTGATCTCATTTTCCGTTCTATTTTGGTTTGCTGTACTTCAGATTCAAGCGATAATCTGGTATTGACAATAGAAGAAGAGACAAGACTTGTTGCATCCATCAGCAAACAGGACCTGAAAGACATTAAATACACACTGGTGAAACCAGCTGATGAGAAGGGTATGGAAGGTAAAGTTGTGCATTAGGTCTGGGAGTATTACAGGGTTCGACCCCCACACCCCACCCCCAATCAACACCCCCACCTCAAATATAATATGAATGAAATATTCAATGGCTATCGCCCATAAACGTCGATAGCTACCGTTCGTCTCTCATAAATTTATGAGATTTATGAGATAAATTTATGAGATAAATTTATTTATAGACAAATAATTTTATTTTTTTTGATTAAAACAAATATTTTCACTGTATCTTATAAAAATTAAATACCATGTTTTTTTTACTTGGCAGTGGCAATCAACTCTATTAAAGCCTCCTTAGGCAGTGCTCAGGCGAAGCTGCAATCTACTCATGATTTGAGAGCCATGACGAATCAGCGACGAGATATGAAAAATGAAAAGTTAAAAAAGGAAAGAAAAAAAATGGCGGAAAAAATAAGCGAACTTAACATCCAAGTGGCGACACAGGCCGGTAAATATGAAACATAACCAATATCATGTATTCGGGAAGTTGTGAACATAATTCTACAACCAATATCATGTATTCGGGAATTTGTGAACATAATTCTACAACGTGTACATGTTGGTCTTGACACACGAACAGTTGTATAGTGTCGATCTGCAACACGCTCTTATGTTCGTGTACTGCCAAATGTGAAAGTAGTTCTTCTTGGTCCATTTTTCAAGTATTGTTTTAATTAGAAATGGGCATTTAGAAGTAGCTGAGATAGTTTGTGTGGAGTTTTGGAAAGCAAACATTATATTATTTATCCACCAATAGAAAACTATAACTAACCAACTTTACCTTGAGTGGCCAAGGATAGTTTGTTTAAAGTATGTAAACATCTAGATAAGAATAAAAACATATATATCTAAAATCTTTAATGCATTCAGTATAAAAAGGTATGTTGCACTATCATCGAACTAGCTTCATTTAAAAAAGGGCTTTAAAAACCATGGAAAAAGCTGAAAGAATTATCAAAATATCATAAAAAATACAGGAGAAATGATCTGTTAAACTTTTGCAAAAATTCTCAAACGGAGGCAGCCATCTTGGATTAATGACTTCATCGCGCCTTTTTACCATTTTTTTCATATTGATAAATATAATTTAAAAACAAATAATATCGCTGCAAATACGTGTAAATCGTAAAAAGAGCATATAGTATTATGAGGTTATTTAACAATGTTTAGTACAATACTGAATAATATTGACCGAGTACCCAACAGACAGAATCTATACTTGGACGAGGAGAAAGCCGATATATGGATTCTGTCTGCTGGGTTCGAGTCCAATTGAATTCAGTACTGTACTCAACACTGTTAAATGACGTCTTTATTTCACACCTCACTAATCTAACCAAACGTTGCACATCTGAATTCCAACTTGATATTTCTGTTATTAATTGAACAGAGCAAAAAACAATACCCTTTTCCACATTAATTAACTGAATAAAAATGTCATTGGAAAAACACACGTAAAGTATCAAAACGGTACTGTTTCAGTTCAACTAAAATACAGTTGTGAGTTAAATCGGGAATGACTCGTTGAATTTTATTGTTAGAGTTATCTTCCCATTGTACAAATATGGAATATGTTTTTTTGGACTACACATTTACTGAATATATATTTATTGGACTCCAGATACCAGATGGAGTACACTATGGAAATAATATTGATGTTTTATATTGAAGCAACTGTTTTAGTACAATAGTTGAAATATGGGATTGTCAAATGGGTACAAATACAAAACGAGAATGGTTAGATTTATACAGGTGTGAGAAAGAAAATATTTTACTTAATTTAATACATTTATTTGCTTTATTATATTTATTTTCCATATATGGTGAACGGCGCGATGACGTCATCATTCAAGATGGCTTCACCCATTGGAGTCTTTTTTACACATTTTCAAAAGGTCCTATCTTCTACTTTTTGAAAGATATTTTGATATTTTCTCCCACCTTTTTTAAAGCCTTTTTAAATGAAACTAGTTCCAGAATAGTATGTCAGATTCGTCTCACAATATGACTCCAAAAAGACCACACAGTGTACATGTATTAATGTAGCTGCCTATAGTATATGGTTGTCGTATGTTGCTGCGGTCTTCTCTGTACCACACGGAGCAATCGGAACTGCCTTATTGATTTCCGTAATCAAATAGTTTCAACGGAAACGGTAATCGGCAAGGCAATCCGATTGCCCACGAATTGAACGGAAAAGACCAATCGATGATTCGGCCTTCATTTGCATATGTATTACACTAGTGAATTATGCTATTTATGTAAATGCTTTATTACACTCCCACACCACATGTTATGTGATAAAAAAATTAGTCCCGTTTTAATTTGTTTCAGGAAAACTGGAAGTATTATGTGCATTACTGAAAACAGTTAAAAAGGATAACCACCAGTTGAAAAAAGAGCTCGGTTCTGCAAATGATTGTCTGAAATATGAAGTAATGATGCTAACAAGTATGTATATATTTTGGAGTTTTCAATAACAGTCAGCCATATCTGTCTATTTTTATCCAGGATCAATATGACACTTTTTTTTTCTCGTATGTGAAATATACCGACACGGAAAAGTCGTGATGCTTTCTCGTATGCATAATTTACCGATACGGAAAAGTCTGGACGCATTCTCGTATGTAATGTATACTAAAATGGAAAAGTCGCGACGCATTCTCGTATGCATACTTTACCGATACGAAAAAGTCGCGACGCATTATCGTATTTAAAATATACTAATATGGAAAAGTCGCGACGCATTTTCGTATGCATAGTTTACCGATACGGAAAAATCGCGTGGCATTCTCGTATTAAAAGTATACTAATATGTAAAAGGCATGACGGATTCTCGTATGTAAAGTATACTAATATGGAAAAGTCGCGACGCATTCTCGTATGCATAGTTTACCGATACGGAAAAGTCGCGATGCATTCTCGTATTTAAAGTATACTAATATGGAAAAGTCGCGACGCATTCTCGTATGCATAGTATACCGATACGAAAAGTCGCGACGCATTCTCGTATGCATAGTTTACCGATACGGAAAAGTCGCGAGGCATTCTCGTATGCATAGTATACCGATACGGAAAAGTCGCGAGGCATTCTCGTATGAATAGTATACTGATACGGAAAAGTCGTGACGCATTCTCGTATTTAAAGTATACTAATATGGAAAAGTCGCGACGCTTTTCTCGTATGCATAGTATACTAATATGGAAAAGTCGCGACGCATTCTCGTATGCATAGTTTACCGATACGGAAAAGTCGCGACGCTTTCTCGTATGCATAGTATACCGATATGTAATCACGTATGATCGATGGTGAGTTACAGTTTACAGTATAGAAAGTCCATTGAAATGTATGTAGTTCAAAACGAGGTCCTTAGTTTTCTTAAATGAATTTATGGAAAAACATATTTATTTTATTTTCAGGAGAATTGAAGAAAAAAGGAGAAAAAATAAGAAAAGTGATAGCAGAAAAACTTCATTTAATGGTAAGATCTAATTATTTATATTATTTCTGTTAAAATGATAATTATTATTATTATTATTATTATTATTTTAATATTATGTATTTTCTTTATGTAGTTCTCTTCTGGTGAAATTAACATGAACGTGTACTCTTGTTATAACTATTTAATTATGATAAAACTAAAATACTGGATCTGTTCCGAATCTCAGAATGAACATAGATCTATATACTGAACAAAATAAATTATTCACATGAAACAGACGAGATAGAAAGCCGCGTATGTTCGTGGTCAATGATATTTGTAAACAAAGTCGGTAATAAAAATAAAGAAAATATGTTGGGATCAATGAAAAAGGAGGTAATTTTAAATTTCGAAATTTGGAATATTTTTGTTTGAGAATAACATTGCAATTTTTTCCAATGTCAAACATTAAATTGGATCAAAGCAATACGCTGGTATAACGAGAAAAAAAGTTGTTTATTATATAGGAGGTAATTCCGATATTTCACTTACAAAAAACACGCAAAATAACACAATTCTTTGCACATCCTGAACTAGCATTTCTAAAAGCTTCAAACAATTATATCAATGTTCATATGTTTAATATATGTCCCTCAAAAGTTGTGCTAAACTTTTTTGCTCAGTATATATGACAGTTTTTTGTTTTTATGGTGTTTTACGTCATTTTCAACCCATGAAAGGTTATAAAAAAACTCCGTATACATGCACAGGAAAAACTTAAAAGGTAACTCCAACAGAATCTTTGTTACTGAAGACTTAACAGCCTACAACCATGGAATCATTAAACGTTTAATAAACGCTAGAATCCACAAAGAAATCCATGCTTTTTGGACTCGCGATGGTAGGATCTTTGCGAAGAAAGAAGAAACCAGTGTCCCTGTACTTTTAAAGACAATTGATCAGACCTTAATTTTTCTAGAATGACATGAACGATTATACTTACAGTTATAACGAACACATGTGTCAGATATCGTAATTAAATTATAGTTATATTTTGACTATGATGTGTCATTTGTGAGAACTAAGGGTATAAGTTTAACGATGGCTATGATGATAATGGCGATGATGACATAATGTGTTGTGTATGATAACGATTGTGCTATGACAGCGATATTCGTAATTATCACAGTATATCAATTACCTACAAAATTATTATTATGTTTTTGATAATGGTGGTGATGAAGATGGCGATAATATATTAATGATACTCATTATAATAATGATGATGATGATGATGATGATGATGATGATGATGATGATTAACATTTAGTGATTAACATTTAGTTATTGGATATTATTTTTGATACTATTTTCCAGTACTATTATTATGTTGCTGATATGGTGTCGAGGACTTCACGATTACAATTATGCTTGATTATAATTATATGATAACTATGATGGCGATGATGGCAATGATGACCATAATAATGTGTGATGTTTGTATATAATGATCATTGCGGAATATGCGATGACAGTGGTATTGATAATAACTGATGGGTTTTTTATTACTCATTTACGTATTTTGTTTGCGTTTATTTCAAAAGTGTGTGTCAAATGTCCGTAATCTCGTTAACATGTTCGAAACGTTTGACCAAATTAAAATTCATTGTTCTAAGCATTGCTAAATACCTCTGATGTATGCCTCAATTGTTACTTGCGCATCTGGTATATTTTTGGTTCACGATGATCTATGATCATCTATTATTAGCCAAAACTCAGTATTTTCTCGAGATCCCCGTAACAGGCAAAGTGAATGATTTGTAGTTCTTTCCCATTCATTGTTACTATTTTTGGCTCACGGCGTGACAAAAGCAGTATTTGCTCGTGATTCTCGTGACAGGCAGAAGGAATGATTATACTGACTTAGCTTGATTAAACTTCCAGCTAAAAAAGAAGCAGTCTGTCCATCGTTAATATAAACGCACTTGCAGTTAACGGAAGTTTTTTTTTGGCTGGTAGTTTTATCAGGTGGTATGTAAATATGTTATGTTTAACCAAACCTCCACACAGGAATAGTTATATAATAAAGATAGATATGTAGAAATATTGATTCTAACTTCTTGAGTGGTGGTTTGAGCATGTATATTATGATATTCTATTGTTTAGTAAATGCTCGGATTATCCCTAAATATTTTGCAAATCCGAATGTAGGGTTGTTAGCATGTATTACACAATTTGCAAAACTGATACAGTAACTGCAATATTTTCCCTATTATTTCTTCTTTCTCTATCTGTTCCATTTTTCTGTATTGTCTCGAGGGTATCATTTTTAGAACATTGCGATTTCAGAAGGTTCCAGATGTCATTCGCCAGTTGTACATCGTTTCTATTAAAACCAAATGGGTAGTGATTTAAGTAGCTGGCGAGTGACAATTGGAACATTTTATATAAAAACGCATGGTGTTATACAAAAACTATGTTATTGCTTTAAACCTTTTAGCTTTATTTTTGAATTGATCATGAAATTGCTTGCATACTGGTCATCCGTTTGTAAGGCAGTTATCGTTCGTGCCTCCGACAGTATTCTTAACATACACTTCTCGTTAGTTATGACATTATTAGTTATTATGGCGAACGATGTTGAGCAAAACCCGGGACCCAATTCGCAATCTCTCAGCCCTAGTCTTTCCATTCTACACTTAAACATCAGAAGTATTCGCAATAAAATAGATTACATTAAGGACAATTTAACTGATTTTGATATACTATGTTTGACCGAGACACATTTATTTGATAACGTTTTAATGGACTCCTTGCAAATTGATGGTTTTTCAACTATGTATAGAAAAGACAAAACAGCACATTCTGGTGGTATACTTGTTTATATATCGGAAAACATATATTCGCGACGAATAACTGAACTTGAAAATGCAATACACGATACACTTTGGATAGAAATAAAAGACCGAGAACAATCGTTTATTTTATGTACAGTTTATAGACAACCAAAGGCGCCTATTAGTTTTTGGGAAGATTTAAATATCTGCATTGAAAAATCTCTTGATACTTGCAACAACGTAGTTATGGTTGGAGATATTAACGAAGACCAGTTAAATCCAGCTAACCACTATCTGAAAGATATAATACTCATTAATAATCTGAAAAATGTTATAGATGAACCAACGCGCGTTTCTGATCGGTCGTCGACCTTATTAGACCCTATTGTTATACCGATTGACTTTAAATTTATAAACTCTGGTATAATAAAAACACCTAGTGAAATCAGTGATCACTATAGTACATATATATTTATTCCATTAACATATGAAAAAAATGCACAAATAAAAGACGTGTGTGGCTCTATAAAAAGGCTGATTTTGCCAAACTTAACGCTCTTATAACATCTTATGACTGGAGCATCCTAATACATGGATCTGTTCATGAATCATGTAATACTTTTACAAATACATTTATAGAGCTTGTTAAATTATGTATTCCGTCAAAACTTGTTACTATTAGGCCAAATGATAAACCGTGGTATGACTCGGAATTAAGGCGCGTTTCAAGACAACGCGATCGTCAAAAACAGAAGGCTGTCCGTACTAATACACCTGAGAACTGGAATTTATACAAATCACTGAGAAACAAAGTTAATAATTTAAAAAAACATGCAAGAGAGAACGTCTTTAGTAATCTTGAAGATATAATATATGAAGCAAATGTAGGTGATCAGCGTAAATATTAGAAATTATTGAAACATTACATGAAGACGAATATAAACTCCGAAGTTGTACCACCTCTGGCATCTATATTAGATAATCGAGACATTGTATATTTATTCAGAGATAAAGAAAATGCAGATTGTTTAAATGATTATTTTGCTTCCATTTCCTCTGTTGATGAAACAAATGCTCAATTACCGCAGTTTAATTTGTTAACTAATTCAAACTAGATGAGATTGTAATTCAAGAATCAGAAATAATTGATATCATTAATATTTTGGTAGTAAACAAAGCTAGTGGAGAGGATGAAATAAGTCAAAGAATGCTTAAGGAAACCGTTTTTACTATATCAAAACCATTGTCTATACTGTTTAACCGTTCTTTAAATGAAGGCGTATATCCCGATTTATGGAAAACTGCAACTGTTATACCATTGTTCAAAGCAGGCGATTCAAATTCGCCCAGTAATTACAGACCAATTTCATTACTTAGTTGTGTAGGAAAGATTATGGATCGAATAATTTTTAAACATGTTTTTAATTTTTTAATTTTCAATGATTTACTTTTTGCGAATCAATTCGGATTTCGACCAGGTCATTCTACAGTTTATCAACTCCTAGATATTTACCATCATATTTGTCAAACAATCGATGCGAAACAGCTCATGTGTATAGTCTTTGCCGATATTTCCAAAGCATTTGATCGCGTTTGGAGAAAAGCACTACTATTTAAACTCAAACAAAATGGTATAGATGGCAAACTGTTGCTATGGATCGCAGATTATCTTTCTAATCGATCTCAAAGAGTTCTTATAAATACTGCTAAATCAGATTCGAAATTAACTTTAGCCGGTGTGCCCCAAGGTTCTGTTCTTGGGCCTCTTTTCTTTTTAATATATATAAATGACATTGCTGATAATATGCTAAGCATAACTAGACTATTTGCTGACGACAGCTCGCTTTCAGTTTCGACATCAAATATAGATGATATGGAAGGTATTTTAAATCATGATTTACACATAATGTCAGAATGGGCTAAAACATGGTTAGTTACGTTTAATCCAAACAAAACTGAAGTATTATTCATATCAGCATCGAAAAATGTTCGAAAACCAAATTTATTTTTCAATAATGTGCAGTTAGAATTTGTAGAACATCACAAACATTTGGGATTAACTTTAAGTAATGATGGTAAATGGCATGATCACATTAATAATATTTTATCTTCAGCATCAAAAGTTTTGGGTTTGATGAGATTCCTTAAATATAAAATTGGACGGAAAACAATAAACCAAATATATATTTCATATATGCGACCGATATTAGAGTATGCTTCTATTGTCTGGGATGGCTGCACAGTTTATAAAAAAATTCTTTAGAAAAATTACAATATGAAGCTGCAAGAATTTTTACAGGATTAACTAGGTCCGTTTCAATTAATAAGTTAATTGCTGAAATTGGTTGGCTCTCATTAGCAGACAGAAGTGTTTTTCAAAAACTTATCACGGTATATAAAGCAAAAAACAGTATGTTACCAAATTCAATAGCTCAATTATTTCCGCCCTTCGTCAGAGATGTAAACGATTATAATTTAAGAAACATGAATGACTATGTCACTCCAATAAGGAGAACGGAGTTATTTTCAAAATCATTCATACCATCATCGCTAAGCCTTTGGAATGATTTACCCATACATATCAAGGAATCATTATCATTAAACACATTTAAACGCTCTCTTCTTAGGACGTTCCAATGCCCCACTGTTCCAAAATACTACTTATGTGGCTCAAGATATCTTTCAATCATTCATGCTCGCTTAAGAAATGCATGTAGCGATCTAAATCATGACTTGTATTTAAATCATTTGCGCCTATCATCAAGTTGTGACTGTGGAGATCAAAGAGAGGACGTCGAACACTACTTATTTAAGTGTTGTCGATATAATGAACAAAGGCGTACGCTCTTTATTTCGACACGACCGTTCCATCCGTTAAGTGTTGATAAGTTGTGTTCTGGTATTACAGAGCTGAACGATAGAGATAATGAGCTTGTGTTTATAGCAGTTCAAAAATATATTAAAGATACCAAGCGTTTTCGATGAAACTCACTTTGTTCACATTTGATCCCTTACGAGACGTCTTTAACTGTCTGTCCTTTTCCTCCTCTTCCTTTCTCTTTACATATATCTGTAAACTTCAGTAATGCATTTCCTATACTTTTCGTTTAAAATGTTTTATGATTGTAAAACTGCCATACTATTTCTTTTGTAAACAAACTGTATAGGGACGGGCCGTAACTTGTGTTGTAGAACTTGTGGCCCAACCCTTTTGCAAACTAATGTAAATGTTGCAATAAAATATGTTTAAACCAAAAAAAAATAAAAAAATGAAAGGTTATATATGACGGTCGATTTTGTTGTGGTGGAGGCAGACCACCCACTTTTCCTGGGTCGAAGCGATACTGTACACCTTCCGCCATCCCCAAGAATCGACACTTCCTCACTTACAAGTCGAGCTCCCAGTGGGTTCGAACCCGCAGCGGTGAGATGCGAAGGTTTACAACGCAACGTCGTTATCCACATTCGGCCACGGAGACGCTCTATATATATTATTTATTGCACCTCGCACAAAATCCTTGGAATTTCATTGGATTAGAGCGGTCACATGGTGACCCTCTATTATTCTATAGTGGGTCAGTAGATTTCATAGAGGGTCACTAAAACAATATGGACTACAATTCCGATTCAAAGTTTAAATCATTTGCAAATTGTTCTTTAAGGCGTTAGTAACACACATAACTGTACAGGTCGTGACGTCAACATCATGACGTCAAATTGCACGAACGTCTCAATTACGTTGACGCTCCATTAAAATGCGTTAAATATCGGCGATTACCTTAAAAAGGGTGCTCGATGCAATAAATCAGTTATTGGGTTTGTTACTGACCCCCTACAGAAATATGTGGGGTCAGTCGGATGTATGGGGGTGGGGGCGGGGGGGGGGGGGTGGACTCGGCTATCGCCTCGCCCCCTATAAATCCTTACTGACCCCACATATTTCTGTAGGGGGTCAGTAACAAACCCAATAACTAATAATGACAGACGCTCTCTGCTTGCATATGTATGACAGACACTCTCTGCTTGTATGTCATTTGTAACGTTTTTCTGTTTGTCTGAAATGGAATCGTTTTTTATTATTATTATTATTATGTTTATATCCACATTACTGGAAAAGTAATGGTATCGTGGTATACTCACGTGGATTATGCATTATTTTGGAATGTATACTATTCCAGGCCTACTACCAAGACAAACCGATCAACCTAGGCACCCAAAACAAACGTTTGATTAACCATCACAACCTATATGACATCTCGCTCAAACAAAACCCATATGAAGGCGCGATCAACCTGGGCACCCTAAACAACAGTGCGACCAAGCAAGGCAGTCCATGCAACAGTGCGATCACCCATGTCACATACGACAGTGCTATCACCCATAACACCACAAACAATAGTGCGTTCAACCATGGCGACCCAACCGACAGTGCGTTCAACCATGGCGACGCAAACGACAGTACGATCACCCATGGCAACCCATCGAAAGGTATGATCAAGCAAGACACGTGCGACGGTGCAATCAAACAAATTACATATGGACCTAAAGGTCTGCATTCTGTATATTCTGATGTTTTAGCACTCTTTCACCCTTACTAGCCACTTTATTATGACCCAAATAATACAAGACAATAGTTTATTTTATAAATGCAGCGACGAAAGGTTAACTTGCCATAATGGGGTAAACTGTATTTTAGGGGGCACTCCTCAGTTTCGCATGAATGTCCATGGTGTAAATCAGAAAGAAATCAACTAAGCATCTTTAAGGTCCATTGATGGTCTTTATAATAATTATGAAGCACATGTTTGATGTTTTTTTCAGTTTTGATTACTTTTAACTTTATTTTGGTGTATTGGAATATGCATTCTTTGGGTTTTTTGGAGGCTATAAATAGAAAAATGTGAACCAATCAAAAACTTCCTAAAAGTAGTTAAAATGGCTGATTTTCACTGACGAGGAGATCAGCGTGGAATAACTTTTTAAAATGCCGGACTAGGTATGTAAAATTTAGCATTTCCTGATATGCAAGAGCATTATGAGTGCAGACATGACCCTGATATGTGTAGGAAAATTTTTTATTTTTATTTATTGACATTTGAAATATTGCTAAAATTGCATTTTTAGCATGTTTTAAGGGGTGGGGTAATCTTAAAGAAATGGGACTAAAGTTGTACAGAAAATGCTTTTTGATACTTTTATTTGGTATGGAAACATGGGTAATTTTATTGTCTTCTAAGAAATGTATGACACAATGATGATGTGATTTATTTTTGCTCAAGGATTCAGGCTAAGAGCTTGTCAAGTGTTTGATGATTGAGAAATGTACATTAAACTGTGGAGTGCCCCCTTAGCTATCCTAACTATTTCAACCAATCAGTTGCCTCAAATTTCCAAAAGTTTGCACCATTTATTTATCAGTAGTTGTATACAAGCAGTCTACGCGAATAAGAGCATGTCCTATATAGAGACTATCGATAAACGCTGTGGTAAACACCAAGTCGGATAGAGTCCATGAAGAGAAATCGCCATCATTAAAACATAGCGGTCAGTCAGTACGCTTCCTCCTTTTGGTAAAGATTTCACTTCATAGCCTCTATCCTATACGAAATACGTTCAACGAATACTTTAACTGAATAATCATATTTACTCCCTGGAGCTCAACCCTGGATAGCTAGGATTCTTACTAGAACAACGTTTTCTGGAAGCTTATATCAGCTCGTGTGTCATATATCTACACAATCGTACGAGAGCTTCTTGTTCTAGTAATAACCGGAAGCTGGTGTGGTCCAGTGTACTCTTGAAATCCGGAGGACCAAGGTTCTCACCGGTGCCACTGAGTTTCGTTAGGCAAGACACGTTCCCTTAGCCTCCTCTGTCGGGTGGGGACGTATACCGGGCGGTCCTGTTTATCGGAGTCGATCTTCTGAGCACTCTAAACAATCATAGTAATCTATTCGTTAAGACATGTTCCTATACATGATTTCCTATACATATATATAACCTATACAGGCCGTGGGCTTCTACCCAAATTTTGACATATTGGTACCACTCAAGCTGGCAAATTCTAATATGCATTTTCGGAAAGGCCAATGTATTATGCTTCTTTTAAGCCAGGGTAGTATTTTTAGTTCGGTAGCTTAAGTGTGCAAAACTATTGTTTTATAAAGGGAGGTAATTTTTAAGAAAATGTTCTAAATTGATATAAAAATGGAAGTATGGCATGGATTAACTCCACCAAATTTGTTTTTGTGTATTTGACTGCATTCAAAATGGTTAAGTTAGTCATGTAAACATATAACAGTTCAAAAGTTCAACCCTTAAAAACGTATAAAAACATATGGAAGCAAACATTTAACCATTTTAATCATTAAACTCACATTCTATCGAAAGAAGGTAAAGCTAACCAAACAAATTACATGTAAATATAGTTTTTTAGATTCTATATATCGGAAACAATACGAAATAATATATCTCTGTAATAAAGGTGTTGCTATAAATGGCGATAATAAAGTACACTTTTAAGTTTTTATTTAAAAAATTTGAGCTAAAATATAAAAATGATTCACAGAAATGTTACAATTCAAAGTTCCATTTTATTTGTCTTTGTGTCACCTTCGTAGCATGGCAGACAGGTAGGGATCGCTTTGTCCATAGTCTGTCTTCAATAGTCGTCTTCGTCCGTCTGTCCGTCACGCTTTAACCGGCAACCTGAACTTCACCTATGTTCATGAAATTTCATAAACATCTTCATCTCACCCCAAGGGAAGTCGTTACATATGTCTAATAACTTTGTTTTTCATTTCGGCAAAGTAATGCCCCTTTCCATTAAACCTTTACCTGCAACCTGACCCAACTCATAACGTTATTAAAATAAGCACATGACAGCCTACAAAAGTGTTCCGTGGAACACCCTTCTAGTTATTTAAGCCTATTTGATTATCAGCCCTTGATTCCATCATTAATTATATACTATTGTTAAATTCACTTCCCTGTATCGTAACATGGTGTGAATACAGGGGAGTTAGTTGTAGCATGCATACCATATTCAAAATGCGACCATGCGTCAACATTCGGCAGATGAAAACGTAGTATTCTGTTAAAGATGTTAATATCATGATTGTCTCTTTCTGTAGATTTGAGACGTATATTATTTTCCAGGCTGAGTTTTCTTTAAAACTATGTTTAGTTCTTAATTGCATTTTTCTTAACCTAGAACTGAAATATCACTTCTCTCTGTTCTGTTAATTGGCATTTTTTTTGCAATAGTTTAATAATTGAATTGAATTGAATTGAATGTTGTTTAACGGCTCATCAACACAGTATAGGTTATTTAGAGCCGCCGCAGAGAGAGGGGAAGGATACATAGGAATCCGGGAACCTGCCCTACTCTTATTATCGAATAGATTCCTATGGTTTTTTTACGTGCTCGGAGGATAGACCGATACACGGGACCGCCCGGTTTACGTCCCCATTCGACGGACGAGGCTTAGGGAAAACACACCGACGGAACAATAGTTTAATAAGAAATGCTACAATGGGCATTTACGTATGCAATTTGTAAGTTTGAGTTTAATTATCAAAATCGTTTAAAAATGTCTTCAATTTATTGATTACAAATACATGATATTCATGCAATTCTTTTTTTTTAGCTATTTTCTTCTTCTTCTTTTTTTTGTGTGTTCGCCCATTTTTTTCCTTCCATGTAAACGAACATACAAGAAGAAGAAGAAGAAGAAAATACTGTATTTGCCTCTTAGGTTTGAGGCCATCCTCCATAAACCTTACAAATGTGCATACAACAATTTTGCAATAAGTCTTAAAAGGACCCTTGAGCAAATCAATAAAATACATAAGCATTCAACTTTTTTTCATTTCTCGATCATAGAGGACAGTGTGAATATGTGTACTTATATCTAAAATACATCACTCATATGATAAGGTAAATAATAAGATTAAATGTTAATCAATCAAAAAACAAAACAACCATTATTCGATGATTCTAATTAGTAAGGTATTATTGACTTATTTGAGTCAAATATCTTCTAGATACCTGTCTATCGATCATACCTTTCCTTTCGAAATCGAACCAAGAGGAAAGATATAATTCCAAAATGGTACATTTAAGTCAAAATGTAATGCGTGCCTCTTTATCTACATAATAAAAAAGGGTAAAGACCTTCAGCTCAATTTCATTAAAAGAAATCATTTTTTAATAAATATTCAAAAAAAATAAAAAATTATTTGCAGTTTTCAAGTTACTTCTGAACGTTTTGTCTGTACCTTAAAACATTTTTATTTACGTTTTTGAAAAATACTTTGTTTTGATATAAATAAATATCCAAAAATCTTTTATTTTATGCTTTATTGTTGTAGATTACTTTGTTATTTATTTTCTCCAAACGTTTTTCCCATGTATATTAATATAAAAGAATGTTTATTTAATTTAAATAGTCCAGTTTTCGGCGGTTTGGGTTTAAATTTCGATATTCTGGGCCAAAAGAAATTGCATTTTCAAATCTCTGATCCTGTAGGACTGTTTCATCTGTAGCTCATGACACCTGAAATACTATATTGACTTCTGTTTTGTTATATTTTAATCATAATTGAGATTTATATATTTTATTCATTCCAAATAAAAAAAAATCATGAACATGTATATAACAGATAACTTTAAAGACTTTCAATCTCCTTATATTGTAACGAAGTTATATTTTTAGAAGTAATCCCGTTTTTAGTGATTTTGGTTCAAATTTGCAACTTTTGGCCCAAAATATCCCAGTTTTTCCAAATCTTTGATCTTTTAGCAATTTACCTATATCTCATTCAAATATTATTTTATTTATATGAATAATATTGCAATGATAATAATATTTAAAAAATTATTCCAGTTTTTAGCGATTTTTTTTCAAATTAGGATGTTTTTGCCTAAAAAGAATGTGTTGAGCTACCGTCTCAGTAAAACTATTCCGGCTATTTCTTTTTTACTAAGATATATCTAAAAGGTGGTAGCATTAACAATTTGCCAGCTGTGTTGATACCGAAAAGTTGAGTAGCCCATGGTCTAATACTATGATAAGAGTTAACAGCATTCATAATGTAGCCTCTATACACGAGTATTTAACTATTTTAAGTATCTAAGTAGATCTCAACAAAACATACAATCATTTGCCGCTGCCGCATATG
The DNA here is from genome assembly GCA_037043455.1 of Cyrtodaria siliqua. Lineage (NCBI taxonomy): Eukaryota > Metazoa > Mollusca > Bivalvia > Adapedonta > Hiatellidae > Cyrtodaria > Cyrtodaria siliqua. Next base: position 120,333 of record JAWPHD010005169.1, read on the forward strand.
CTTCTATTTTATCTTACTACAGATATCAATATGTCACTCTCATTATATTTGTGTTACTGCTTGACAGATTTCAATCCAAAAAACTTCGCCAGATTTCAACTAAACGTCGCACATGCAGAAAACCTACAGAGCAAGGTAGGTTTTTACCGACACATCTCTCACGCAGACTGACACATCCCTCATGCAGAACGTTTTCTCGCGTTCTTCTATCTTGCAGAATGACTACAAACCATGGTAGGCTTTCTCTCATACATCTCTCTTTCAGAATGACTACAAGACGAGTTAATTTTCCCCCCTCATACATCTCACATCAGAAAAACTGTAAAACAAGGCAGGCTTTCTCTCGTGCAGATCACATGCATAATAACTGCAAAACCCTGCATGTCTTCTCTCTTACGTCATATAACAGTGACACTGCTATAGTAACTTGTCGTGGAAGCATGCCTCATCTCCAGGAGTGGATGTATCTCGGAGAACGGCAAGATGAATACTTTAGGCTAAAACCACTCGTGAGATCCTATACGGATTTGACCTATAATTACTACAGCGTTAATGTATAGTTCTTACATTATTTCAGACGTCTTAACTGGTGTATAAGGCTAATTGTTTCAGAGGTTTGATTTATTTTGTCAGTGTTGACGAGGTTTGCAATTCTGCAACATAACATAGATATACCAATTAAATATGAATCCTCAGTTTTAATGTTAAAGGCATTTGTATGTTGAAAATGTTTTTTTTTATAAATAAGTAATAGATAGAGTCTGGTCTCAGCGAGTTGGCTTATTTAAACACCTCGATGGGCGTTGCCCATCGAGGTGTTTAAATTACCAAAGAGCTGAGACCAGACTCTATCTTTTTTGTAACATGGTGTACTTGGTAACACTGTCACGTCATAGTGACCGTACTCTAAATTCCAATATCCGGTAGTTGTAGTACGGCATAGCCACTCCCCTTTAGTTACCCTAAATTAAACGATTTAATGCTCTGCATTCATCAAAGGAAATGTCACCGACCATGCTACAATACAAAGTTAACACATATCAAGTTTATCACCTTCTTGGTGAATGAGTCTATAGGCAAGTTAACCTCTGTAAGGGGACCTGAAAATATACATTGTAACATGGTCGGTGACATTTCCGTTGATGAATGCAGAGCATTAAATCGTTTAATTCAGGGTAACTAAAGGGACGCGGCTCTACCATACTACAGCTACCAGATATTGGAATTTACAGTACGGTCACTATGATGTCACAGTGTTACTAAGTATACCATGCTACAAAAAGTCCAGACTCTATTGTGCCCATCGCGTCAGGTATACCTTGACGTGTTCGTTGGCGGACGGACTATAAACCTTAGAATTACACACACACACATACCATGCTACAAAAAAGATAGAGTCAGTCTCAGCTTGTTGGTTATTTAAACACCTCGATTGGCTACGCCGCCCATCGAGGCTACGCCCATCTCGGCTACGCCCATCGAGGTGTTTAAATAAGCCAACTCGCTGAGATCAGACTCTATTACATATCTGGTAGGTGTAGTACGGTATAGCCACGCCCCTTTAGTTACCCTAAATTAAACGATTTAATGCTCTGCATTCGTCAAAGAAATGTCACCGAACATGCTACAATGTGTCAAAGTGTATCTTACCAAACCGTGATATAAGTGTAAACTGTCACCAGAAGTTAGGAATCTCATCTTGCATTACCACCACACGTCCAGGTTGACAGGTTAAAACAATAACAAACATTGTAAAAATACCTGATTTCCGATTAATGCTTTTATGTTCAGCTGACCTTATAAAGGTATGTGTAAAGTCAATTAAATCAATCAGGAGTCTTAGTTCATTAGTCAGTGCCATAACATTGTAGATATTTGTTATCGAATTTTGATTTATTTTGGTTATTTCTTCTTGTTATTATTATTAAGCTTGATGGCCATCTTATTTGCCAATGTTGCTTGTCTTTCTTGGCCTTTTTGAGATTTTAATATGCATCTCGGCACACAATCGTGTCTTAGATTCATCAAGCAAGTGGGCAACATTTTCTGCTGTCTTGTGTTTAATAGGAAAAACTTCTACAGTCGGTAAGAACGTCAATTAACATAATCAAATAAAAGTTTCCCGTCAACGTAAAAGGTAGCATGTGTACATATATGCATATTTTTATAAAAGTTAGTTGGTGTTGGTGTTTTATTGTGTGTTTTTTGTGATTTTGCATAGCATGTTATGCATTTGTAAAGGTGGATAGCTAAGTGGTTTTACGTGACCAAATATATTTGGGTTAGTTGATGAATACATTTGTAAATGCCTAAATGACCTTCCAAGAAGATATTGTTTTATGACAAGGTCATGAATGTGTACAGGAATGCAAAGACGTCTAACCATTAATCTTCAGAATTGTAGTAAAGGCAACCTTACCGACATATTTGAGGGCTCACTATTTGGGAGTTTTTTGTTTTATTTTTGTTCGACCACAGTTGTCTTCGGTCGGTCATTGTTGATTAGTTGCTTCGGGACAATCCTGTGTGAATTGACCACGTTGGCTTATATCCGTATCACAGTCATTGTCGCTTTCATAAAATGAAATGGGGTTATTAATGTCTGCTGAGTAAGTCAACCACGTTTCTACGATTTCCCGCAAGCCGTTTTACCTCAAGAGCCAGTGACTGGCATTGTCCGTTGCTGAACTGTTCGATGCAGCATCGGTTACGTCACCATATATCGCCAAGGTGTTTAGTCCAACGGTTATGTGACAATTGTGGGTCATTGTTTTAGCGTCATTTAAATAATATATGTCTACTCCACTTTTGTTGAGATTTACTTAAATTGTGAGAGTAAACATGATCATGCTTTAATTACGTATACCATGTACAATGATGTACCTTTGACGGTATTGGAGATATATACCTTCCAAAAAACTTTAACTAAAAACTTTAACCAAGAAAATTTGACTAATTTCTTTGTCTTTAAAGTCAAGGTCAAGGTTATTGGTGGGGTGGGACTAAGTGAAAGTGTAAGGGGTTACCCCCAGCGAATATTCATACAAAGTTTCAAAGCAATACCTTTGATGGTATTGGAGATATATACCGTCCAAAAAGCTTAACCAAGAAAATTTGACTAAGTTTTGTTGTCTTTAAAGTCAAGATCAAGGTCATTGGTGGGGAGGGGCTTAGAGAAAGTGCAATGGGTTACTCCAATTATTGTTCATACAAAGTTTCAAAGCAATACTTTTGATGGTGGTATACCTTCCAAAAAACTTTAACCGAAATGTTAACCAAGTGTTGACAGCGCCGTCGCCGCCGGAAAAGTGATCCCCATGTCTCGCCTTTTTCTTCGAAAAATACTAACCTCGTCATTATAATTCAATAACAAACCAAAGCAAATTCATTTGCAATGCAATTTACTTGCTAAACTTATTTTTATCAGTATATATATGGTAACTACACATATCAATGGCTGGCTTGTGATTTTTTTGCAGTTTATTTGATTAGTTATTGTGCGGCATATACAGCGCCAGTTTTAGACTATGGGGCCTGTAACATCGTAACAATAATAAAGTTCTTTATTTTTATTAACGGCAGTTTAGACAATAACGCAATAGGGATTTGCCAAAAAGTTTGTGTATTACGTATGTTCCTATTAGATAATATTTTCGTCAGGCATGGAACTACTGTTTATAGAGAAAGTTTTGGTATTCCTATGGTTACTAACGGTGCACTCTTGTCGCAGATTTGTTTTTGTATTGCTATGAAAGAGATTTCACGCTGAGCCTTTCGCCTGATACACAGACAGATATCATCAAATCATCCTATAGTAACATTTTATCGGTATCTGGATGATATATGTTATCATTAACAACGCTTCCTTTTCTACTCTGGTTAATAATATTACATATCCCTTAAGAACTTCAACTCAACAAAGCTAATGTTCATAATACTGCCGCTTCCTTTCCAGATTTGCATCTCCCAACTGAAGTTGGAGAAATAATAAGCTATTTATTACAAGGAAGATAATTTCCATTTCGATATCGTTAAGTATCCCCACTTAGACGGGAGCAACATCTTATAAATGCGGTCTATTTTTTAACATTCGTAATCTTTGTATAATACAAGTAACTAAAATTTTACTCCTGCAGGGATACCGTTATCATAAACTTCGAAAAATTAGTATTGTTACTTTATCTCCTGTTTAAATAAAATTAATTTAAGAACTCTTTTGCGACAACAACTAATCGAGATGCCTAACAATATGACCGCTCTGATAAAACAAATAGTTGACTATTTTATCCACCAATTTCAGATCCTAGACCAGGAGTGGCATCTGTACATAAAAGAGCAACTGATTGACGAACTGACGGCCATTATTCAGGATCACAATCCAGACTTCAGTATCGAGACAACTCCAGAACTGCAGATGTACCTGAATGGTTACCAATTCGACACAAGTACAGGTACGAGATGTTGTTATACATGCCAGACTGTTCACAAAGTGGATTGTATTGAATTTATTTCGGATAGCTACACTTTAGCATTGTTAGGTGTGTTTCATTTAAATAACGAAATCCAATTATACTCCTCAAAATAATTTAAGGAGCATGTTTAGATTTCTGTCAGTTTTATAGTGCTGTTATTGAACAGTTTACTGTCTTTTTGCAATGTTTATGCTCCCCTAATTTTTTCGGGAGAGAAGATAGTCGGCGCTTTGTCCGTCCGTCTGTCTGTCCGTCACTTTCTTATCCGGAGCACAACTTCGAAACTACTTATTGGACTGCATTGCAACTTCCCACGATGATAGAGGGCAATAAGAAGAAGTGCAGAGCGCAAGAACCATAACTCTGTCTTTATTCAAACTAAAGTTATTACCCTTTGTTATTTTATACTTTTAATTCTTGTCCGGGCATAACTTCGAAAGTACTTACGGAACTACATTGAAACTTCACACAATGATAGAAGGCAATAAGATGAAGTGCAGGGCGCAAGAACCATAACGCGGTACCATAGTACCATAACGCGGTACCATAGTACCATAACGCGGTACCATAGTACCATAACGAGGTACCATAACGAGGTACCATAGTACCATAACGCGGTACCATAGTACCATAACGAGGTACCATAACGCGGTACCATAGTACCATAACGCGGTAACATAGTACCATAACGAGGTACCATAACGCGGTACCATAGTACCATAACGCGGTACCATAACGCTGTACCATAACGCTACATACCATAACGCTGTACCATAACGCCGTCTTCATTCAAATTAGCGTTATTGCCCTTTGTAATTTTAAGACTCATAATTCTTGTCCGGATCATTACTTCATCACTAATTATGGGACTGCATTGAAACGTAACACAATGATAGGGGGTAATGAGAGGAAGTGCAGTGTAACCATAGATAGTTATTGTCCTTTAAAATTGTATGATTACAATTTTTGTCCGGAAAATAACTTCAAACTTAATTGCGGTACTGCAATGCAACTTCACTTAAATCATAGAGGTGCAGAGTGCAAGAACATCAACTCTGGCTTCAATTACCTTAGAGAATTTGCCCTTTGTAGTTTTATACTTATAATTCTTGTCCAGAGCATAATTTTATAACTATGAACGAGAACCATAACTCAATCTTAATTTAAATTATAGGTATTACCAATGGTAATTTTAGTTTATAATTCTTATCTGGAGCACAATAATAGAGGGCAATGAGAGGAAGTGCAGAACACAAGAATCATAAGTCCGTCTTCATTCAAATTAGAGTTATTCCCTTGGTAATTTTATACTTATAATTATTGTCCGGAGTAGGACTAAAAAAAACTACTAATGACACTGCAATGAAACTTCACACAATGATAAAGGGCAATGCAAGGGTGTGCAGACATAATAACCATTTAGTTTCATTTAAGTTATATTTTCCTTTGTAATACAAAGCACCCAATTCTGGGAGCATCCATCGGCTCTACCGATATTCTTGTTAAGTTTAGTTGTATTCTGTTACAATTGTTACATTACAAACATGTATTAACTTTTTTATATGAACACATACTATTAAAGATTAAGTAATTAATACTGTTCTATTTTGTGGTCCTTAAATTTGTTTGAGGAGTATATTATATTAGATTTTCTGGACACGGTGAGACTCGAATGTAAGGCGTCTTCTTACATCTCTTATTACTCATAGTTTTTTGTTTTGTTTTGTTTTGTTTTAAACATATTTATTTTACATCGATTGCGAAACAAGTTCTTACAACTTAGATTAATCACTCTCGATGGCTTCCTGGGTAGAACCAGTACTAAGCAATGTGGATTAATTATCTTGCTCAAGGATAAATAACGTCGCCGCGACGGAGGATCGAACCCACGACCTCTCGATCAGGAGTTCGTCGCTCTACCACTGGACCACGCTCTACCACTGGACTACTCATAGTAACTCTTATGTTTACCCTTTCGTGGCATTCAGTTCCATCGATAATTGTATTCGCCAACCATTTTAGGCAGGACAGAGAAAATGGATGTTTGAATCTAAAATCATGTAAAATGGTTGACCCATTAACATTTCGCCACTAGGCTTTCCTCCTTGATTGTGCGAAGATCTGACGCGTTGTTGACCCAATGGTGACGTCCTATATATTTGGATCCTGAAGGGATTGTAACGTTTAATGTTAGTCTTTAATATTGTCTTGTAGAGCCCTTAACGGTGTATTCTCTTGTTGCTATGGCTTCTAGCAAGTCACTGACTACTAGCTATGTGGCTTTCTAGGCTTTTTTTATGAATACTAGTATGTATTTACATATAGTACCACCTGAAACAATACAGGGATGATGACCTTAAATGAACATAACAAAAACTACAAAGGATCATGAATTCGGAGGGATTTTGCCCCTTTGCATGGATAAAAAGTGGCACTATTCGTGCCTGGGAACCAGATGGGGACTGTTTATGGTAAGGTCATCTTATTTTTCATAATTGTCTTACAAAAGGTACAGCCAAAGCAGACGATCACTCAGTCGGTCTGGGCGATGATGTCACTTCAAATTGCTCAAATGTCAATGAACGATATCTAGGTTTGTCCACCTCTCCAAAACAGTATAACTCATACCACTGTAAGTATCTAGCTTAGATTATTAAACATTAACAATCTTCAGATAAAAAACAAAGTACCTGTATACATTTTATGACAAGTATTGCAATGCAAAGCTTAAGATGTTTTCAGTAGGTTAAATGAAGTTGGGAACCTCTTATAGACTGAGGTTCTATAGGTGTTATAAGTTTCAAGAATGGTTTTAACCAACTTTATTTCCAATGTTTACACAGTGCTGAGAAAACATTAGTTGTATAAAAAGTTAAAGAACGAAATAATGAATTTAGTTTCAAAGTTAACTCATACTGATGCATGACAACAATAATTAACAAGAGGCCCAAGAGGGCCTGTGGAGGCTCTACTGGCTCAAGATAAATTTTATGTATAAGGGGCCATAAGTCTTTCAAAATTCATTCAACCAGAACATGGCAATGATAGGTGCAACTAGGCTTAGTACTGATCATCCTCGACAAGATTCGCTGAAATCTGGCAAAGAGTTCAGAAGAGACTAATCTGGACAAAGTTTGTGTATTAAAACATTTAAAGGGTCACAACTCTGCCAAAAATCATTCAACCGGAATATGGCAATGATATGCACAACTAGGCTTGATACTGATCATCCTTGTCAAGTTTCGTCTGTATCCAGTCAGGGGTTCAGGAAAACAAGCCCAGAAAAAAAAAGGGTATCAAAATCCTTTAAAGGGCCATAACTCTGCCAAATATCTGTAAACCGAAACGGGACAATGACATGCACAACTAGGCTTGGTGCTGATCATCCCTGCAAAGTTTCATTGAAATCTGGCGAGGAGTTCAGGAGAAGTAGATCAGAACAAAGTTTGTATATTAAAACCTTTAAAGGGCCACAACTCCGCCAAAAATCATTCAACTGGAACAAGGCAATGATTTGCATAACTAGACATAGAATTGATCATCCCTAAAAAGTTTCGTTTAATCCGGCCAGGGGTTCAAGAGAACTAGTCAGAACAAAGTTTGTGTATTAAAACCTTTAAAGGGGCTATAACTCCACCGAAATCATTCAACTGGAACACGGTGACTATGTACAACTAGGCTTGGTACTGATCATCCCTGCAACGTTTCAATGAAATCCGGCCAAATGAAGGCCCTTTTGTCTTAATGAGGCCAAGATATAGCATATTTCAGAAAATCAAGGGCCATGACTGAAACAGACTCCGATGTAAATGGTCCAATCTGGATGGTTTTCGAACTTGTCCAAGCTTTCATTGATATTAACAATCTGGTAAAGTTTCTTAAAGATCGGATGAAAGATGAAGGCCTTATCGTCTTAACGAGGCAAAATATAGGATTTTTAACTAAATCAAGGGCCATAACTCCACTGTTACTGGTCCGATCTGGCTGGTTTTCGAACTTGACCGAACTGTTATTGATATTAACAATCTAGTGATCGCATGAAAAATGAAGGCCCTATCGTCTTAACGAGGCAAAGTATAGCATTTTTAACAAAATCAAGGGCCATAACTCATCTGTTACTGGTCCGATCTGGCTGGTTTTCGAAATTGTCTGAGCTGTCATTAATATAAACAATCAGGTAAAGTTTTGTAAAGATCAGATGAAAGATGAAGGCCCTATCGAATTAACGAGGCAAAATATAGCAATTTCAACTAAATCAAGGGCCATAACTCATCTGTTACTGGTCCGATCTGGCTGGTTTTCAAAATTGTCTGAGCTGTCATTGATATAAACAATCAGGTAAAGTTTTGTAAAGATCAGATGAAAGGTGAAGGCCCTATCGAATTAACGAGGCAAAATATAGCATTTTTAACTAAATCAAGGGCAATAACTCCGCTGTTAATGGTCCGATCTAGCTGGATTTCGAACTTGTCCAAGCTTTCATTGATATTAACAATCTGTACAAGTTTGGTAAAGATCAAATAATAAATGAAGGTGCTAGAGTGTTCACAAGGCTTAATATGGCATTTTTCAGCAAAACAAGGGCCATAACTCCGGTGAAATTATTTCGATCTTGCCAGTTTTCGAACTTGTCTGAGCTTTCATTAATATAAAGACACTGGCAAAGTTAAGTAAAGGTCCGATTAATATTGAAGGCCCTAGAGTGTTCACAAGGCAGAAAATAGCATTTTCCAGAAAAAAAAAGGGCCATAACTCCAGTGTTACTGATCCGATTTAATTGGTTTTCGTACTTGTTTGAGCTTGCATTGATATTAACAATCTGTGCAAGTTTGGTAAAGATCAAATAATAAATGAATGTGCTAGAGTTCTCACAAGGCAGAAAATGGCATTTTTCAGAAAAAACAAGGGCCATAACTCTGGTGTTACTTAACCAATTTAGCTGATTTTCGAACTTGTCGAAGCTATCATTAGTATTAACAATCTGTGCAAGTTTGGTAAAGATCAAATAATAAATGAAGGTGCTAGAGTGTTCACAAGGCTTAATATGGCATTTTTCAGCAAAACAAGGGCCATAACTCCGGTGAAATTATTCCGATCTGGCTGGTTTTCGAACATGTCCGAGCTTTCATTGATATAAAGACACTGGCAAAGTCTCGTAACGATTCGATTAATAATGAAGGCACTAGAGTGTTCACAAGGCAAAAGTTAACAGACGGACGACGGACGGACGACGGACGGACAACGGACGGACGACAGACGACGGACAACTCGCCATCCCATAAGCTCTGCTGGCCTTTGGCCAGTAGAGCTAAAAACTGGAGTTAACGTGTGGCCTTTGGTGTATATCCAGATTGAAATCTATGGTTTGGGGTGCATGTTTTAGCGAAAGATTTTTCAGCATTTACATGAATAATTTTAAAGGGACACATGGCAATCTTGAGTTTTATATAAGGCATTACAATTACTACAGCGATTTATTAATCCTGTATCATTTTGAATTTAAAACTGTTTGCATATAATTAAATAAAAAATTGAGAATTCTATTTTCTTCATTATTCTACACATATTTTAAATATATTATTGGTGCAATATTATCAAAAGTCAATGTAAAAACAATTTGCTTTGAACTATTCTAACAATTAATGTTAATGAATAACAAATGCAAGTTACCAGAAAAAATAACGGGACGACATGAGTTTTTTAAAAATCAAGATTGCCGTGTGTCCGTCCTTTTAACAATACTTACATGAATTATATCTCATTGGAACTGTCATTTAAATGGTATATATAATAAAAACTTAGTTTTGAAATCAGGTGAGAAATAAATATGTTACAGCCAAAGTATTGTTTGATAGAGATTTTCCCATGTAAACTCGTGTTGCTGTTAAAAAATCTTAAAGGGAACATCAGGCCTTTCATGCTGGGTATAGGTCTGACTGAAAATTGACAATGACATTTTCTATTTTAAAGGGCAAAAACATGATGCAGGAACCTAAAATCACTCATTATTTTCAAGGAAATTATTTCTGCACAGCAATATGCCCTATTCTGGGGTTAATTTAAGCATTTTAAGCCGGAAATGAAATGATTTGTGTTTTAAGGCGCACCAACACATTGAAAGGTTATATGGCGCCTGACAGGAATGAACGTGCCAGGCTCATCCTCCATTTACATCAAGATAAAATATGGAGAATGGGCCTAGAACCTTCTTAACTGCAGATCTGCATACTTGCTGCAAATTCTATAGTAGACACTCCATTTACGATGGAGCCACGTTTCCACGTTTGCATATGTGGTGTCATGATAAAGACCTTGAATGAGCATGATAAAAAATGACAAAATGAATATTGAATATGAATGTGGGTGGGGTGGGGTGGGGTGGGGGCGGGGGGGGGGGGGGGGGGGGGGGTTGCGGGTCCTACCCCTCAGCATGTGACAGTGTGTTTGTGAGATTGCAGTGGTTGTATTCTACCCCAGCTACCACACGAGATAGGAAATTCATTCTGGACAGCAATATTCACTATTACTCTACTCTATTCTAGAGTTAATTTAAGCATGTTAAGCCCGATGTCATTCAAAACCGTGTGTTTTGTTTTGTTTGTTTGTATGGTGTTTTACGTCATTTTTATGGTGGAGGCAGACCACCCACTTTCTCTGGGTACTGTTACTGTACACCTACCACCATCTGTAAGAATCGACACTTCCTCACTTACAAGTCGAGCTCCCAGTGGGATTCGAACTCACAGCGGTGAGAGGCAAAGCAAAACAGACCACCCACTTTCTCTGGGTACTGTTACTGTACACCTACCACCATCTGTAAGAATCGACACTTCCTCACTTACAAGTCGAGCTCCCAGTGGGATTCGAACTCACAGCGGTGAGAGGCAAAGCAAAACCGTTTGTAAATTTTTATTGATATGACAGGGGTATCAATTGTATTATATTTACATCAAAAGCTTGATGTACCCCTCCTTTAAAAGATTTCAGTTAATATTTATTATTTCAAGATAAAACTTTCAGGATGTCTTAATTTAGATTGTCCAAAAATCAAAAACAGTTTTGGATAAACTATTTAAAACAAGAAATGTGTCCATGGGACACGGATACCCCCACTGCAAACCTGCCTAACTGTGGCCTTGACCTTTGAGGTACCGACATAATTATCAATGTGATGAACATTTGTGTGAAGTTTGACGAAACTCCCTTTATTAGTTTCCAAGTAATGGTTGACATGATTTATTTTTACGATTTTTTTACCTTTGACCTTGACCTTTGAGGCACTGATGATTGTTGCACGCTACACACCTTCTCATTGTGATAAAACTTTTGTGTGAAGTTTGACAAAACTCCCTTCAAGTTTCCAAGTAATGGCCGAGATATGAATTTGTTTACGATTTTTTTACCTTTGACCTCCAACTGTGACACTGATCTTTGAGGCACTGGCATGATTCTTTGTGATGAACATTTGTGTGAAGTTTGAGCAGCTTCCTTCAGTATTTTCCAAGTAATTACTGAGACATGAATTATATTTTTTTGAGATTTTTTGACCTTTGACCTCCAAGTGTGACCTTGACCTTTGAGGCAACCGACATGATTCTTGCATGCGACAAACCTTCTCAATCATCATGATGTGATGAACATTTGTGTGAAGTTTGACACATCTCCCTTCAGTTGTTTCCAAGTAATGGCTGAGACATGATTTTTTTCATGATTGTTTTACCTTTGACCTCCAAGTGTGATCTTGACCTTTGAGATACGGTCATGATTCTTGTGCGCAACACACCTTATGGTGATGAACATTTGTATGAAGACTGACAAAATGCCTTCAGTAGTTTCTGAGGAATAGCTGACACGATTTCGGACGGACGGACGGACAGTGCGATTACTATATGCCTCCCACCCTGTGGGGGCAAAAGAATAATGTTTTTCACACTTTATGGAGCACAATTTTAAATTAATTTTGCACTATCAAAACGACTTTTGCATGTGAACTTTCCATTTCTAAACCGATTTTGAAAGGTAATGCATCTTTCTTTACCACTGAAAATGCCCGTTTCACCGATATATAACTTAAGAAGGAATTCACCAACCATTCTTGAGAATATTCTTACACTTAATATTTGAAAATGAAATTCGAGTACTTGAGCTCAAGTCTAAGAATAGTTTGAAGAATGGTTGGTGAATTCCAGGCGATCTACCACTAAATTCTAATAACGTTATTGCAACTTAGAATTTTTAATAATTTGCTGAAATAGTAAACAAATTTTATCCCAGCACCACTGATATTGCGCATGCATTACAGCCAATATAAAATTGTTTAATTTGTTCATTTCAGTCGATGCTTTCTCCTCCGGATCTACTTCTGTACCACCATGCTCCAGTCAAAGTAATATCTCCGGGGACACAGATGTCCGTGATTATGTGGCTGCTGTCATGGCATCCCCCACTTCCTGTCACACAGTGTCCACAGTATGCTGCAGTAACGATGATGCTGAAATTGGCGCTGAACTGGAATTTGACATTTCCAAGATTGAAGCATTATTTGATAAAATAAATTAATCACCTTAAATAAATAATTTATTTTTGTCTTCACTGAAACACAGGGCAATTCCATCCAGGTTTCTTCTCAATATAGTGTAGACAAATGCTAGTGGGCCTTAGAAGCGGACACCTGATAGTAAAGGTACCAGGTAGGTGGCGCCATGGTGTCATGGTTAGCATCGCCACTTAGTAACCCAGGGATCGCACGTTCAATCCCAGCCAGGACCAAATTTGGGTTAATTATCGAAACATTTAAAAAGTATTTCCTGCCTAACCAGACCTTCTGATGTGACTTTAAACCTAGATCAGGTTGCTAAATTCCCAGTCCAATACAGTGAAGATAATTAAATGCTTATACACACAATGGTACCAGGTGATGCTTATACACACAATGGTACCAGGTGATGCTTATACACACAATGGTACCAGGTGATGCTTATACACACAATGGTACCAAGGGTTGCTTATACACACAATGGTACCAGGTGATGCTTATACACACAATGGTACCAAGGGATGCTTATACACACAATGGTACCAGGTGAATGGGCAATGCCTTCAAGAATGGTACATTGTTACCTATGTACCTCAGTAAATGTTATGGAAAATGTCATTAGATGCTTATATTTTATGACCTTTTTTGAGACCTGCTATCAATATTGTTTTTGCTTTATTTTTTTAACCAATCAAATAAGATGGTAAGGGCAATTCCAAATACATGGGGAAGATCCCTTAAACAAAGTAAAGAGTACCCTTTAGTAAGGAGGGAGTACCCCTAAATACAGACGAAATAAACCAAACTCAAAATCAAATCATTGTTTTAGTAAGTAATGGTGGCCATCTTGGATGTTGAGTTGAACTAATTGTATTAAACTTTAAATTCATTTATAGAAGGATCGTCCATATGAACGTTGACCAAAATCAGGCAAGTGTTTAGTTGTTAAGCAAAAGGACGCACCTTCAGTTCAGGTGAGCTAAAAAGACTACATACCGGTAGGGATTATTCAACTATCAACAGCACACCATTTTTTTATTTAGACATTTTTTTATTCTTTAACATTTACCTTTATGCAAAAACATGTTTATCCAATAATTATAGTCAGTTATTACTTAAAATATAATGCAATACACATAACATTGATAAAAGACATGCATAGATATCATCAACAGAAAACTCGGGCAGAGTTACATGTCACATACACATTTTTTAGCAATTCACTATATCTCTAAATGTTAAACTGTCAACTTACATATGATAGACTTCACAATTCCAACCCTATGAATTTAATCCAGGTAATATATTTTCTGAATGATCTGATGACATTTAAACTGTCATTCTTACTCTGGTTATAAAAAATGTCACCTAATTTCCAATATTGTAGTATTAAAAATAAAAATAAATCTCTCAATCACACCAAACCCAACTCTACCTTAACACAGACCTGTGTGCTGAAAATACAGCATAGGTGTAACATAGCCTTCCCATTGGACAACTAGCTGCTAACCTCATTGATCAACTTGAACCTTATATTATTAAGTACAATGATATCCTATCATTCATTATTATCTCGATGATATTCTTTATATCTTAATACTGAGAATCTATTCTCGGTTTAACCATTTCGGCATTCACATGTTTACTATATGAACATTTGGGATAACTATATGGCTACTGTTGGATCTGCATGATACATGTACACGCAGTGGAAGTACATTGTATACTGTATCCATCTCGCAATCTCTCAAACGTATGGCCCAATCATATAGAATCAGTACTTCACACTTCCAACTCCTGCTAATATCAGCGCATGAACACATTTTTTAAAACATAAAAAATCAGCATCAATGCGATTTTGCAGATTCAAGACTTTCTTGCAGGCCAGCCTTAGTGAACTTCTTCTTTCCACCATCTGAAAAAGAAAATAACAAATCAACAACTTAAGTAGATATAATATTTACAGTGTCAGCCATATCAAACTGACAGACAGAACAAACAATTTGCATATACAACATTTACAGCACAGTTACTGAAACCAGTTTAATAACCCAGACTATAGCTTATAAATTTAACTTGTAACAACTAACAATATCTTCCAACATAAACAGTTTAAAAATAAGTTTCATGGCAATATCTTTCACGCACCTTCATGGAAATGATCTGCGGTACGTTTCCTGATATCCTCTATGTCGTCTGCTGCATCCGCCCACTCCAACACGAGCCGACGGCCATACAAGTGAGTACTGTGGCAGAGTGACTCGAATGCTCTCTATAAAGCAAAAATAATTTATCAATAAGATACTGCAAAAGTATGACGTTATTAAAGACGATGGTAAGTTTGTATAAAATCACAAAACTGACAAATGTTTTATCTTATTAGTCCAAACATAATGCCGAGCCAAAGGGGGATTCTTCCCGGGGGCTCATATGGTAGAAGGACTATAAACCTTAGAAATCATCATCATGTTTTATCTAATAGTCCAGCAGACATATTAGTTAAATTATATGACACATTTATTATATAACTGTTAAAAAAAAGAATGTTATTTCTTAAGCATTGCATTTCTTTGCAGACAATATAAACTCCATTAGACCCAAAGGGCAGAATCAAAGTCTCCCATTTATAATTATAGTGATTACGATTTTGCGCTATGCAATGCCTTGTCGATGATTAGACTATTTTTAGAATTATTACATAGAGGATCTTACATGAGTACTCTTTCGTTATTGAATTTATTAAACGAGTTGGCAAAATGATATAATGTGAGGCTCTTGCCGAGCATTATGTCATTTTTTGCTAATGAGTTTAATAAATTCAATAATGAATGAGAACGAATGTTAGATTCTATTCATCACATAACTTATAACATCATATTACGTCAGAAAACGTACATTAACGTGACGTCCATGACGTCATTAACATTATGTTATACCACTAGTGGAATATCGAAAATATTGAATGGTGTTATTACACTCCCACCCGCATGTTATGTGATAAAATATTATATTGTTAGATAATACAATTATGATAGAGCATCTAGATCACCTTGGCATCGTGTCTGGTGAGGAAGTCAACGAAGCCAAAGCCTCTGTGGGAGCCAGTCCCACTCATCTTCTTGGGCAGCCTCACCATCTTCAGTTCCCCAAACACTCTGTATGTACAATGGATAGTAATAACAATGCTATTGTTGTACAGGAAAATGTGTACATATTAAAATTCAAACTAAACTCTCTCCACATGTAGAACAGCCTGCACACATAACTAAATATTGTAACAAAAATAAGAAAACCAATTTATTTCCAGATTTCACAGTCTTTACTTCCTCCAAACACCAACACCAAGTTCATACAAACAGCTGCCATAATAACTACATACATGCAAGCTAATTAGTATATATATATATATACATTCTGGGTCTTCAGTTTGCCAAGCACCCTGTGTGTTCAAGCCGAGTCTGATAAAGTCCAGCGACCAACGTTTTTCCAAAAATTACTAAGTTAACAAGAGTGCCAAATTTACACAATATATGCCTGTCATACATATGGACTTCATATTTATATAACCATCATCAGCATGTACAAAGTTACCTCGACTATGCCCCAAGTTTCATAAAGATCGGATTATAAATGTTAAAGTTACTGAGCGGAATAGGCAAAAATTAGGAAAAAATCGTACATTTTCAAAACAATAAAGGGCCATAACTAAATATTATGGTTGCAATGTGGCTGGTTATTGAAACTGATCGAGATAGTGTGCCCATAAACATTGCAAATGTTCCCAAGTTTCATCAAAATTGGATTATAAATGTTATTGAGCGGAAACTGCAAAAATTGTAAAAGAAATTCCAAAATCAATGGGCCATAGCTTGGGTGTTTCTTGAGAAATAGCGTTGGTTATCAAACTTGACCAAGCTTGTGTGGCCATAAACATGGTATCCAAGTTTCATCAAGATTGGATTAAAACTGCTCCAGTTATGGAGTGGACACCGTTAATTTTGTGTAAATTTTCAACAATCCAAGGTCCATAACTCTAGTGTTTCTTGAGCATCAGCAGTGGTTATCGAACTTGAGCGGGTTATTGTGGCCATAAACATTTGTGTCCAAGTTTTATTAACACTGGATTAAAACTACTCCAGTTATGGAGCGGACACTACATTGCCGGACACCAGCCACCCGTCACCCGCCGTGCAAGATCACATAAGTCCCGTCAAGACTGGGTATAAAAATGGAAAGTTACAATTTCCAACCATAAAGTTTTGTCCAAAAATGTGTTAATCAGAACATGGTACCTGTTTCCTTTGTTTTGGTCATATATGATCATTTGTGTTGCCTAGATTGCTATGTTCCTCACTACATATCGCCCATCGCTTTACTTACTTAAACAACTCTTCCACCTCTTTTGTCTTCGCCTCAAATGGTATGTTCCTCACTAAAATCTTTGTCGTCTTTTGCTTCTTTTCCTTCTGGGTTTTCCTTGTTGATTGCTTTTTGGAATCGCTGAAATGTAAAGCAGACAACATCATGTATTGTTTTAGATGAAGAAATAAATCATCGTTAGCAGTGATCCATGAGTAGTAGAAATTTATAATGTGCAAATAATCAGTTTCATGTAAAATCAGTAAGTTTTAGATAAACTTCATGCTACCTCTTTTATAATTATCTGAAGTGTTGAACAAATATATAAATGTTTTTTTATTCAACTTCCAAAATTTTAAATTGCTTTTTAAATTTCCATTACCTCACAATAAAAGTTATAAGGACATTACCTGAGGGTGGTCCTGTTAGAGATTTTCAGTTCTAAGGTGTGTCCATCTAAGTCTGTATGCTGCAGCTCCTTCAATGCCTTCTGGGCTCCATCTGGATTCTTGAACTCCACAAACCCGTAACCCATGGACAGGGTCATGCCTGGGTTCTTTAAGTCTTTCTTCCTTGCTACACTGGCGGTTTTAATTTTATCACACTTCTTAAACACCTGAAATAAACAAATGAATGGAGTTAGTTTGGGTAAACATTTAAATGGAACACCATCCCTGTGGTATTATTACATTAGTAAGGGTAGTGCTACAGTCCATGTATTGCTTGTTTTCTGTGTTTGGCCATTCACAAGGTTTCTTGTTCTCTGTGCATAGCTTGTCATAATTATACATGTTGGGCGAATGAATGATTTTGTGAATTAACAGGCTGTATATGCTTAAGAAACTAACCCACCAAATAATGGAAATATTACAATACACAACCTTTTACCAAAACTCTATCCAGGTGTTCAGGTCATAGGCATGTGTCGATTAAAAGTATAGGTTTATTCATGGGTTCTTAAAATACACCTCATTGAATATACATAAAAGGAATTATGAGTTGGTAACTCTTAATTCAATCCTCCATTTTTGGGGTTTGGCATGGCTGGTAAAAGCCGTTTATACTTGTCTATAGAGGTTGGATTCTCAAAATATGTAATTTGGCTGTTGTTGGTGCAGTAGCTACTTTAACAACAATTAAAGCAACTTGCCTCAGGAATAAATATGTCCCTGATTGAACTGGTTTACGTGAAGATTCAAAATATATATTACCTTTGCAAGACTCTCATCTGTGGTATCGAAGTTAAGATTTTTCACAAACAGCACACTACCAGCCGCCTCATCATCGTCATCACTAGACCCGTCCTGTAAACAAAATATACTCATGGTGTACACAAACACAATCATACACAAACTGTGTCTCGTGGGATCAAAGACATAAAGAAAAGCCACACGACTATGGTACAATTTATGCTACTCAAAAAAATATGAAAATGTTCATGAATGTCTATAATTTTAAAACTTTAAGGAATTACAAAATTCAATCAATAAAATAAAACTAAACTTTGTAAACAGATATACTATTACACTGTATCCCATAAACACTGTGCTTAGTATAAAACAAAAGCATGCAGGGTCATATGGTTTATTTATTGCACAGGTATTGGGCAGGTAATTTTTACTCAATTTCAAATTAATGCCTGGGGACATCAGATGATTTAACGCAAATTTGACAGAATTTTTTTATACTAATACTACTCCAAAATGGTAAGTAACCAGAGAAGCCTTTTGTCATTTAAAAAGGTAATAGAAATACAACACTTAGACTTACTTTCTTTTCTGTTTTACTTTCTTTCACGGCTGTCTTGTTTGTATCATCCTCCATGCGCTCTGGTCCATCGTTACCTTGGTTACCTGGGGTACTGTCGGGTGGTGGGGTTGAGAACACCTCCATGGGGGCCCATTCCAGGTACAAGGGAATGTGCTGGAACTGATGGAGAGAACATGGATACTGGATTAGTAAATGTTATTATATAATATGTATGTGGCATCATAGCAATATTGCAGTAAAATAATACAAACTATTTTGGTTCTCATGCTTTCTTTGAATTTTATTGAATTCTTGCATTAAATTTGGAATTCTCCTATAAAAATTAGGATGCAATTATACATACAAATTTAATATAAAAATATTAATGAAATCATTGTAACTTTAGAGAAATTAAAGCAGTTTTAATTAGATATAGCATTTATTATCTTGTAAATAATAAATATTTGGAATCATCGGCCAGTATTGAATACTCAAGAGTTTAATGTGTTTTTACCTGACAGTGTGTTCATTGGAAAATAATTGCACCTGAGTAATCACACAGCATGCAAAGCTGTGTCATCAGGCATTCACAGTTATTTTCCAACAAACACAGATAAAAACACATTAAATCCTTACAAATGCAACTACCCTTTAAAAACGTCTTATTATTTAAACTAATTATGATAATAAATGTGTCGTTTTTTTCTAATAAGAAGGGTCAAAGAATAGACAAACTGCTAGAACTTCTTCACTTATAATTATAGAAGATTAAAATTCCCGAAAGTAGTTCTTCTCCCAATTCCGTAAATTGATCATGTGTTTGTCCCTTAACCAATGAAGTTGTTTGTTTTATCTAAATGTTCAAGTGACTGCAATTATTTCTATATAAATACCTCTGTTAGGTGCAAGTCAATATAATTTAAACACCAACATCACCAACCTTTGTATAGGCCAGTTTGGTGAAGGCAGCCCGGGCTTCAGTTGGAGCTACAAACTCCACAATTGCCGTCACGCCTGAGGGTGGAAGCAGGACACGGCCTAGGGTCCCATGCTTCGAGAAGACGGCCTCTATATCGGATACGTTGGTGCTAGCGGGAAGATTCTTTACAAGAATAACTGTTTTACTCCGTGGAGCATTGGCCTGAATAAAAAAATACATTCATACCCTAATTATATGTCAAGGACACTTCTCACGATATTAAATTCAAGCATATTTGAACTGTTTGATCCTTAACATTGCTAATTACAAAAAGTTTAAAGTTGTTCAGCTGAAAAATAGTAACTGTAACATATTATTATATAGAGAAATATCTCCCAAGGTAGAGAAATGGCCCCCGTTATCTCAAAAACACTGGTCATTAAACTATATATTACATAATTTAAAATGATATTTTATTAATATTTCTAATGATTCATGCCTTTTTACACCAGTTTACACGAGAACGCCAAGACGACGTTACGTCATACAAACAAAACAAGTGGAACCGGAACTCTTCGTTAATTTCAATAATCGGTATTTCCTAGTGGCGGAATCTGACGAAGACGTTCGTCAAACAATCGGAACGCCATTTGGCGTTCATGCCACTGACGGAAAATGCCGAGCAATGTTCTGTACTGTGAAATATCTCCCAGTGGGAGATATTCCACAGTAGAGCAAATGAGTAGATATAGCTTTTCTATTCCCAGCATTTACTATACAAATCACAGACAAATATGTAATATATTTATCTCTAATTGTGTCCATGGGACACGGACAGATGAGCTCGCTATTGTTTAACATATAAATAAGGAAACTGTCTGTTGGACAATATTAATTCCATAATATTTTACTATTCCAAGGAGCTTAACTCTAGAATTACTGAGGCAATGGTGCTGATTATCGAACTTGGCCAAGACATTTTGCCCATACATAATTTGACCAAGTTAGGAAAAGACTGGATAACAATTACTCAAGATAGAGACCAGACAACATTTTCGGCACGAACGGATGCACATACGGACAGATAACACTATAGGGGTAACAGGGTTCGAATGGTGGGGGCATACAAATAGTAAAATATGTTTTTTATTACAAATTCATAATTATTATATTACAGACAAGCTTTTACAATATGTTTTGATTTATATACTGTATTGTATTTCATGCAGTCTATCATTATACAGTACTGAGTTTTGATGCTGTATTAGGTTTTCACTGTCAAACTTTTTTTAAAGTTGATTGAATTCACATCCAGTATTCAACGTTACACAGCCCGTTTTTTTACAGTGTAATCATTCCTGGTAAGATGAAATACAAGCCTAATATACCTGGCTGAAGCTGTCCAGTGAGACACCATTGTCTATAAGAAAGTCTCTTGTCTCGGATACAATTTGTGTCTCTCCAAGGGCCATACGTACAGCCAAACTGCCCTTTAGGTCCTGAAATAGTGGGAGATAGAACACATCTAGTAAAATAATCGAATTTAACATATACATAGGGGACTACCAAAATAAGAAACATGAAATTTGTTCAAATCATAAAAAGGTAAAAAGAAGCCCACAAGTTTGCCTGACGAGCCTTTAAATATATGAATGTCATTTGTTCAAATACTACTGGTACTAGTGTCACTTGCATAAATAGCCGAGGCAGTGATCATTTGCATTTCAAATATAGGTTCCTCATTTCCATAATTAATAGTAACTTAGTATGTATGGGATTTACATCCCTGTTTACAGTTTATCAGTCATATTACATAGGTGTCTACTTGCAGCAGTGAGCTCAACGCTTTACTTTATACTGCTGCCACACTGGAAAACCAAGCTGTAGACACGACTCGATACCCCACCCACTCACAATATATTGACACCTGGTTGGCCTTGGCCTAGCGATAGACTTTATATGCTGAACGTCTTTGGTGTGACCTAGTCAGGGATCAAACCCAGGCCCTCCTGCATGCGAGTTGGACGCGTTACCAGACCACTGCCACAATACACAACAATGCTTGTACATTATTTTTAATATCCACATGCATATATTCAAATAATATGTGTAATGTACTTTACTCACATTGTCTAGAATATCACTTTTGCTTGTTTTGTATTTCTGTGCCAGAACATCCGCCACGGCACTGGCCCCCAGGAATAACGAGTTCCAATTGTGGGAACTGAAACACACAAGCATATAAACTAGTATATTCGTCAGTCACTGGATGTTTGGGAAAAGCATGACGACGACACAGAAAACTATTGCACACTTGATGAATTTTTGCGCAGTTGGTTATTTTCCAGCAGAATGTTTAAAACTATTGAAGCATGTGATCAATGAAAAACTGCTACGTGTATATTTTATGAAAAATAATATTTTTCATTATTATTCATCAATGTTAGTCTACGGTTAGCTGCATATTTTTCAAAATGACCAGCATGTTATTCATTCTTGCTTTTTCTTGTTTCTATCGCTTTCATAAATATTGTGAAACCCCACATCTGCTTATATATCTACAAACTCAATGAGGGTTAATAGTAATCAACATACCTTATTTATCTACATAATCAACATACCTTATATATCTACATACTCAATGGGGGTTGATAGTAATCAACTTACCTTATTTATCTACAAACTCAATGAGGGTTAACGGTAATCAACATACCTTATTTATCTACATACTCAATATACCTTATATATCTACATACGCAATGGGGGTTGATAGTAATCAACATACCTTATTTATCTACAAACTCAATGAGGGTTAACGGTAATCAACATACCTTATTTATCTACATACTCAACATACCTTATATATCTACACTCAATGACGGTTAATAGTAATCAACATACCTTATATATCTACATACTCAATGACGGTTAATAGTAATCAACATACCTTATTTATCTACAAACTCAATGAGGGTTAACGGTAATCAACATACCTTATATATCTACATACTCAATGAGGGATAATAGTAATCAACATACCTTATTTATCTACAAACTCAATGAGGGTTAACGGTAATCAACATACCTTATTTATCTACATACTCAACATACCTTATATATCTACATACTCAATGGGGGTTGATAGTAATCAACATACCTTATTTATCTACAAACTCAATGAGGGTTAACGGTAATCAACATACCTTATTTATCTACATACTCAACATACCTTATTTATCTACACTCAATGACGGTTAATAGTAATCAACATACCTTATTTATCTACAAACTCAATGAGGGTTAACGGTAATCAACATACCTTATTTATCTACATACTCAACATACCTTATATATCTACATACTCAATGGGGGTTGATAGTAATCAACTTACCTTATTTATCTACATACTCAACATACCTTATATATCTACATACTCAATGGGGGTTGATAGTAATCAACATACCTTATTTATCTACAAACTCAACGAGGGTTAACGGTAATCAACATACCTTATATATCTACACTCAATGACGGTTAATAGTAATCAACATACCTTATTTATCTACAAACTCAATGAGGGTTAACGGTAATCAACATACCTTATTTATCTACATACTCAACATACCTTATATATCTACACTCAATGACGGTTAATAGTAATCAACATACCTTATTTATCTACATACTCAACATACCTTATATATCTACATACTCAATGGGGGTTGATAGTAATCAACATACCTTATTTATCTACAAACTCAATGAGGGTTAACGGTAATCAACATATCTTATATATCTACACTCAATGACGGTTAATAGTAATCAACATACCTTATATATCTACACTCAATGACGGTTAATAGTAATCAACATACCTTATTTATCTACATACTCAACATACCTTATATATCTACAAACTCAATGGGGGTTGATAGTAATCAACATACCATATTTATCTACATACTCAACATACCTTATATATCTACATACTCAATGGGGGTTGATAGTAATCAACTTACCTTATTTATCTACATACTCAACATACCTTATATATCTACATACTCAATGGGGGTTGATAGTAATCAACATACCTTATTTATCTACAAACTCAATGAGGGTTAACGGTAATCAACATACCTTATATATCTACACTCAATGAGGGTTAATAGTAATCAACATACCTTATTTATCTACAAACTCAATGAGGGTTAACGGTAATCAACATACCTTATATATCTACACTCAATGAGGGTTAATAGTAATCAACATACCTTATTTATCTACAAACTCAATGAGGGTTAACGGTAATCAACATACCTTATATATCTACATACTCAATGAGGGTTAATAGTTATCAACATACCTTATTTATCTACAAACTCAATGAGGGTTAACGGTAATCAACATACCTTATATATCTACACTCAATGAGGGATAATAGTAATCAACATACCTTGCTGCTAATGCCTTTTGTTTTTCCTGCTTTTGTTTTTTAAACGATGAGCCTCCTGTAAACATATAACAAGTATTCATTTCTAAAAATATGGTTTGCATTTGGTACTATTACTTAGTGCTATCCATTAAAACATACCTGGGACCCCAGGAAGGCAATTTAATAAACATCTATGGTGAACCCTATTTTACGAAATTTGGTTCTTTAAACACAATTTTGCTTCTTTGGGTGGGTGTTCAGTTTCAAAAGTGCCTGCCTGGGGTCCCATGTATGTTTAAATGGAAAAGCCCTTAATAAACAAAGACATTCCTACCCTTACATACAATGTACATATCTCAATATCATAAGCATTTATTATACCCCACGCAAACAAAGTTTGTAGGGAGGTGTGTATACTGGATTCGACTTGTCCGTCCGTCTGTCCGTCCGTAAACCCAATGTTGTCCGATCAATAACTTTTGTTAGGAATGAGGTATTGCGATGAAACTTGCAGGTAAGTAGCTTATATGGAAAGGAAGCTTGGGATTGCATTTGGGGTCACTGGGGTCAAGGTCACTGTTACTAAAAATAGAAAAACGGTTTCTGCTCAATAACTTTAGTAAGGAATGAGATATTGGAATGAAACTTGCTGTGTAGGTAGCTTATATGAAAAGGAAGTTTGGGATTGTGTTTGGGGTCATTGGGGTCAGGGTCAAGGTTACTGTTACTAAAAATAGAAAAACAGTTTCCTCTCGATAACTTTAGTTGGGAATGAGATATTGGAACGAACCTTGCTACATAGGTACCTTATATGTAAAGGAAGCTTAGGATTGCATTTCGGGTTACTGAGGTCAAGTTCAATGTCACTGTTACTAAAAATATTATAATTGCATTCTACCTTATGCCTAATTTATGATAATATCATTTGCACCAAATCTGTTCTCTTATCGTTAGCAAAGACTGCTAACGTTCTTCCCTATAATAATAGTAAAAGCCTTGAGCAGGGGTTATTTGTTAGCCTTTGGCTTACAGTTCTAGTTTACTTTACTGTATGTTCTATATCTTGGTTTGAATAACAACTGAATGCATTTACCTCTATATTTGTAGGTGGCCCACCTGGACCCTTACAAACCTATTACGGGTAAATAAACGGTTCATAATTTTAGTGTTAAGTATAACTACAGCAGAGAACAAGCAGACACTTTACCTTTACTGTCTTCTGTGTTCTCTTGTTTTTCTTTTCCAGGAATTATATGTAACATACGACCCTGTAGTTGGGGGACAGAAATTATTATAAACAACAGTTCATATACAGTTTTATAATTTTTAAATAGGAATGGTTGAAAGTGTAATTCAGAATGATTATTTATGAATTACAACAGGTTTTTTTAATAATAGAGGGTTTACATGTGAAACAATGATGTATTCCCAAAATGTCTGTTGTGGCTTCATGTATCTATCGAAAGTTATCGAGAGTTTAATGCGTACCGGCGCTACAAAAAAAGTGCACAGGTCTTACATTGTAATTAATATTTTCTCATTTTTTAAAAGTAATATACCGATTGAAAGTGTATAACATTTTCTTTTATTGACAATCAATTTTCTTTATTGTTATATGGTGATAAAGGATCTATTTCGCTGGTTTAGAAACAAACCCACTTTCTTCATTAGCCAATTGCATTTTGTTTTCATTTTCCCGGTTTCACCAATTTTAAGCAAACCTGTAACTACCCGGTTTCCATGGAAAAATCTTATTTATCAAATGGCACTACCAGATGACTACATTGATATATGTAGCAAGTTTCATAAAAAACATCTTGGTTGGTTCATAAGTCTGGAAACCATGTGTGACTGACTTACTGACACTGTAGAACTGACTACCGGTACCAGATTTGCTTTAATACTCTCTGGCATTATTTTGCTGTGGATAATTAGCACAGTGCCCAAGGAGAGACAAAGGAGGGTTATAAAAGTATGACACAAGTAGATCTGTCAAATCAACTGATACAAACCTGAAATACTTTGCCATCTAGTTCAGCGAAGGCCTTAACCGCATGTTCAGGTATCATATACGTTATGAAAGCAAACCCCTTCACCTTCTTGGTGAATGAGTCTATAGGCAAATTAACCTCTGTAAGGGGACCTGAAAAAACACATTGTAACATGGTCGGAGACATTTCCTTTGATAAATGCAGAGCATTAAATCGTTTAATTCAGGGTAACTAAAGGGACGTGGCTCTACCGTACTACAACTACCAGATATTGGAATTTAGAGTACAGTCACTATGATGTCACAGTGTTACTAAGTATACCATGCTAAAAAAAAGACAGAGTCAGTCTGAGCTTGTTGGTTATTTAAACCAACTCGCTGAGACCAGACTCTATCTATTATGTAGAGTACAGGGATGTAATTACAGACTAGCATGGAAGACCCAACAGCAGGCAATAAAAGGTAGTCAATATAACACATTTTGAAGTTATGTGTGAAGTAGGCATAAATCGATACAAAATATGCATTCATTCTGGTGCATGCTATTTATTATACCACAGTGCAACCTACCAGTGTATGAGTTTTTATCCAATACAAATACACAGCTACATACCATATTTCTTGAACTCGGTTTCAAGGTCTTCCTCTGTACATGTATATGACAAGTTCCGCACAAATAATCGCCCAGTCTGTAAATATATATTTAACATGCAAAGTGGTAAGTACAATAACTTACTTTTCGAAATCGGTTGAAAATACAAAATTTAAGACAATGTCAAAGTTTCATTGCAAAATATTAAAGCTATTATAAACTGACGTTAAACCTAATTTCCTGCAAACAAGGCATTTAACTGGGAAAAGCCCAATCAAAATAGGGCTGACACTACAGCTCAATTACATGCACATTTTATTCTTCAATTTGTTGTCTTAACACAGTTATGACCATTGCTTTTCTTAGAAAATGCAATTTTGTTTAAAATTTTAGGTGGAGATTGTTGATAACACCATTTCTTTAAAATCCAAATCTATCAAAGTAAGTTTGAAGTCTTATTATATAAAGATTTAGTTAATAACAGAATAGTCCAATTGTTTATTTGTGCATGAATTGTATAAAGTATCTGTTTCATCATTTCTTTACCAACGCATATATTATAAATAATAATATCTATCATTTGGGGCGCTTGTTTCAGCCAAAGGTAGCTTGAACAATTTATTTAATACGTACATCAATTATATATCATTAGGACTGGAATGTTTAGTGGTAAATAAAAATACCTTAGTTTTGAAAATCGGTTGAGAAATAAATATTTTACAGCCAAAATGATTTTTTGATGGAGCTTTTCCCTTGTAAATTCCTTGTTGGTAGGACAGTAGAAAACTAAGAAATGTTTCCAAATAAATTCAGTTAGCCTTCATATTTTACTATAAAACTTTCAGGGTGTCTTAATTTAAAAATATCCAACTATTTAAAAACATTTTTAGATAAAAATTCAAAAAAAAAAAATTATTTTCAAGTTTTCATGCAGCAGAATTTTCGACTTTCGCGCATGCAATTTTTATTTCTCAACCGGTTTTGAAAAGTAAGGTATTTTTATTTACCACTAAAATAGTCTATTTCACTGATATACAACTAATTAGTTAGGTACTAGATGAATTTTGTCAATATAGTCCAGAACACCTTTGGCTGAAACAAGCGCCCCAAACAATACACCATTTTTCTTTAAATCTTTTAAAGAGAATCTTACCTCCGCTATTCCTTCCGAAAGCTCCGTCTCGTCATGCTGCTGTACAAATAGAAAACATAGGTATTCAAACACACCACATCAGATAAATACAAACAAAACATTTTTAACTAAAATAACATTTATCCAGAATTATTTATATCCTTTACCTTTACTTATATATACTACATGTATAGATAAAACTTGAAAGTTTGAAATTAACAGCAAAAATATTTTATTAATTCAGAAAATATGTCGTATTCATAACAAGAGGGCCAAGATGGCCCTAAATCGATCACCTGAGTACTGGCACATTATCAAATTTCTTCGAAATCTTATGGTCATATACAATCTGTGCAAGTTTGGTTAAGATTGTTCAAGAAATGTGGGCTCTGTTGTGTATAACAACATTGATATAAAGATACTGACAAAGTTTGGTTAATATCAAATACAAAATGAAGGTGCTACAGTGTAACACCTTGGGCAGGGCCAAATGTGACTCGAGGGCTACATGTTATATACGAGAGCTTTGTGGTTTCAGAGAAGATTTTTTAAGTTTTTCCCTATACAAGTCTATGTAAAACATGACCCCTGGGGTGGGGCCAAATGTGACCCCAAAGGACCATAAGAGTATATATGGTAAATGCAAAATATTAAACCTATGGCTCTTGTAGTTCCAGAGAAGACGACTTTAATGTGTTTCCTATATAAGTCTATGGAAAACTGTGACCCATGGGGCGCGGTCAAATTTGACCCCAGGGTCACCATTTGAACAAACTTGGTAGAGGACCATAATCTTATAGTAAATACAAAATATTAAACCTCTGGCTCTTGCAGTTTCAGAGAAGATTTTTTAATTCCTATATATATGTCTAAAACTGTGACCCCGGGGCGCGGCCAAATTTGACACCAGGGTCACCATTTGAACAAACTTGGTAGAGGACTATAAGCTTATAGCAAATGCAAAATATTAAACCTCTGGCTCTTGCAGTTCCAGAGAAGAAGATTTTATTCAGTTTTCCCTATACAATCATACGTAAAACTGTGACCCCCGGGGCGGGGCCAGATGTGACCCCAGGGTCACCATTTGAACAAACTTGGTAAAGGACCATAAGTGTTTAATAAATGTAAAATATCAAACCTCTGGCTCTTGTAGTTTCCGAGAAAAAGATTTAAAAAAAAAAATCCTATATAAGTCTATGTAAAACTGTGACCCTCGGGGTGGGGATAAATTTGACCCCAGGGTCACCATTTGAACAAACTTGGTAGAGGACCATAATCTTATAGTAAATACAAAATATTAAACCTCTGGCTCTTGCAGTTTCACAGAAGATTTTTTAATTCCTATATATATGTCTAAAACTGTGACCCCGGGGCGCGGCCAAATTTGACACCAGGGTCACCATTTGAACAAATTTGGTAGAGGACTATAAGCTTAGAGCAAATGCAAAATATTAAACCTCTGGCTCTTGCAGTTCCAGAGAAGAAGATTTTATTCAGTTTTCCCTATACAATCATACGTAAAACTGTGACCCCCGGGGCGGGGCCAGATGTGACCCCTGGATCACAATTTGAACAAATTTGGTAGAGGACCATAAGCTTATAGCAAATGCAAAATATTAAACCTCTGGCTATTGCAGTTTCAGAGAAGAAGATTTTTTAAGTTTTTCCCTATACATGTCTATGTAAAACATGTGACCTTTGGGGCGGGGCCAAATGTGACCCCAGGGTCACCATTTGAACAAACTTGGTAAAGGACCATAAGTGTTTAATAAATGTAAAATATCAAACCTCTGGCTCTTGTAGTTTCCGAGAAGAAGATTTTTAAAAAAAAATCCTATATAAGTCTATGTAAAACTGTGACCCTCGGGGTGGGAACAAATTTGACCCCAGGGTCACCATTTGAACAAACTTAGTAGAGGACCATAAGCAGATGCTACATGTAATACATGAGAGCTCTGTGCCATGTGATTCCAGAGAAGAAGACTTTTTTCAGTTTTTCCCTATACAAGCCTATGTAAAACTGTGACCCCCGGGGTGGGGCTAAATGTGACCCAAGGGTCACCATTTGAACAAACTTGGTAGAGGACCATAAGCTTATAGCAAATGCAAAATATTAAACCTCTGGCTCTTGCAGTTTCAGAGAAAAAGATTTTTTAAGTTTTTCCCTATACATGTCTATGTAATTTCCGAGAAGAAGATTTTTAAAAAAAAATCCTATATAAGTCTATGTAAAACTGTTACCCCCAGGGCGGTGACAAATTTGACCCCAGGGTCACGATTTGAACAAACTTAGTAGAGGACCATAAGCTGATGCTACATGTAATACATGAGAGCTCTGTGCCTTGTGGTTTCAGAGAAGAAGATTTTTTAAAGTTTTTTCCTATATGTCTATATGAAAAACATGCAAAATCTCAATATACAAACTTTGGACCCCCGGGGCACAACCATTTTTAACCCCGGGGACTTCATTTGAAACAATTTGATAGTCTAGGCGTTGGCGATCATTTTAAAAGAAAAACTGTTGAAATCTGTCCAGCGGTTCTGGAAAAGAAGATTTTTTAAGGTTTCGACCATATATGGTAATGGCGGCCATACTGGATGTAGCGCTAACCTAATTTTAATAAATCTAAAAAGCATTTATCTAAGGATCATCCAAGTGAAGCTTGGTCAAAATTAACCAAGCGGTTTCTGAGGAGAAGTCGTTTGAAGAAAAGTTAACGACGGATCCCAATAGATCACTTTGAGCCTTCGGCTCAGGTGATCTAAAAACAACTTTTATCACAGTGGTAGGCAGACTACATGCGTTAAACCCTACCCTAATTTCCCATGGTCTGGGTTTGTCCTCCAGCACCTCCTCTATCGCCTCACCCTTGGACTTCTTCACGAATATGCGCTTGCCACCGATGAAGTTCTTGTTACGCCCTATGGCCTGGTCCAAGTCCTTCTCCGTCTTGAAGCCAACAAATGCAATACCTTACAGGAAATATAATAATAAGGCTAACTATCTGTTTTGATTAATGTTTCGGAGTCATTATTTGGAACATTTATGATGATAATGCTCTTTTTGACAAAGTACAGACTAGTTTGAAACAGACTGGTTTGGAAAACTAATTTAGAATATAAACTAGTATGAAACACAGACTGGTTTGTAACACTACAATAGAAACTAGTATGAAACACAGACTGGTTTGTAACACTACTTTACAATAGAAACTAGTATGAAACACAGACTGGTTTGTAACACTACAATACAAACTAGTATGAAACACAGACTGGTTTGAAACACTACTTTACAATACAAACTAGTATGAAACACAGACTGGTTTGAAACACTACTTTACAATACAAACTAGTATGAAACACGGACTGGTTTGAAACACTACTTTACAATCAATACAAACTAGTATGAAACACAGACTGTTTTAAAACACTACTTTACAATAAAAACAAGTATGAAACACGGACTGGTTTGTAACACTACTTTACAATACAAACTAGTAAGAAACACAGACTGGTTTGAAACACTACTTTACAATACAAACTAGTATGAAACACGGACTGGTTTGTAACACTACTTTACAATACAAACAAGTATGAAACACACATGTAAGGTTATACTGGAACAGCGACCTCAGAGGGAGTTGGGACGGAAACTGGAGGTTCCCATCAGACATGCCGCCATCAGGCCTGGAATGAACATTGGCCAGAAGTCTACAGCTTTAACGTGAAAGGCACTCAGCCTCCATCAGGCCTGGAAAGAACAAGGGTCATAAGTCTACAGCTTTAACGTGCAAGGCTACCCAGTCAGCCACCATCAGGCCTGGAATGAACACGTGGGCAGAAGTCTACAGCCTTAACGTGCAAGGCTACCCACTCAGCCCCCATCAGGCCTGGAATGAACAAGTGGGCAGAAGTCTACAGCTTTACCGTGCAAGGATACCCACTCTGCCTCCATCAGGTCTGGAATGTACACGGGGGTCTACAGCTTTAAAGTACAAGCCTAGCCACTCAGCCTCCATTAGGCCTGGAATGAACACAAGGCAGAAGTCTACAGCCTTAACGTGCAAGGCTACCCACTCAGCAGCCCCCATTAGGCCTGGAATGAACAAGTGGACAGAAGTCTACAGCTTTACCGTGCAAGGATACCCACTCTGCCTCCATCAGGCCTGGAATGTACACGGGGCAGAAGTCTAGAGCTTTAAAGTGCAATGCTAGCCACTCAGCCTCCATCAGGCCTGGAATGTACACAGGGCAGAAGTCTACAGCTTTACCATGCAAGGCTACCCACTCAGCCTCCATCAGGCCTGGAATGAACACGGAGCAGAAGTCTAGAGCTTTAAAGTGCAAGACTAACCACTCAGCCTCCATCAGGACTGGAATGAACACAAGGCAGAAGTCTACAGCTTTACCATGCAAGGCTACCCACTCAGCCTCCATCAGGCCTGGAATGAACACGGAGCAGAAGTCTAGAGCTTTAAAGTGCAAGACTAACCACTCAGCCTCCTTAAGGTCTGGAATGAACACGGGGCAAAAGTCTACAGCTTTAAAGTGCAAGGCTACCAATTTAGCCTCCATCAGGCCTGGAATGAACACGGGGCAGAAGTCTACAGCTTTAACGTGCAAGACTATTCACTCAGCCTCCATCAGGCCTGGAATAAAAAAGGGGCAGAAGTCTACAGGTTTAACATGCAAGGCTACCAACTCAGCCTCCATCAAGCCTGGAATGAACACGGGGCAGAAGTCTACAGCTTTAACGTGCAAGGCTACCAACTCAGCCTCCAACTGGCCTGAAACGAACACGGGGCAGAAGTCTACAGCTTTAAAGTGCAAGGCTATCCGTTCAGCCTCCATCAGGCCTGGAATGAACACGGGGCAGAAGTCTACAGCTTTAACGTGAAAGACAATCCATCCATCCTCCATCAGGACTGGAATGAACAAGGGGCAGAAGTCTACAGTTTTAACGTGCAAGGCTACCTACTCAGCCACCATCAGGTCTGGAATGAACACGTGGCAGAAGTCTACAGCTTTGAAGTGCAAGGCTACCCACTCAGCCTCCATCAGGCCTGGAATGAACACGGGGCACAAGTCTACAGCCTTAACGTGCAAGGCTACCCACTCAGTCACCATCAGGCCTGGAATGAACATGGGGCAGAAGTCTACAGCTTTAAAGTGCAAGGCTACCCACTCAGCCTCCATCAGGCCTGGAATGAACACATGGCACAAGTCTACAGTTTAAAAGTGCAAGGCTACACACTCACCCTACATGAGGCCTGAAATGAACACGGGGCAGGTCTACAGCTTTAAAGTGCAAGGCTACCCACTCAGCCTCCATCAGGCCTGAAATGAACACAGGGCAGAAGTCTAGAGCTTAAAGTGCAAGGCTACCCACTCAGCCTCCATCAGACCTGAAATGAACTGGGGGCAGGTCTACAGCTTTAAAAAGTGCAAGGCTACCCACTCAGCCCCCATAAGGCCTGGAATGAACACGGGGCACAAGTCTACAGCTTAAAAGTGCAAGGCTACCCCCTCACCCTACATCAGGCCTGAAATGAACACGGGGCACAAGTCTACAGCTTAAAAGTGCAAGGCTACCCACTCAGCCTCCATCAGGCCTGAAATGAACACGGGGCAGGTCTACATCTTTACCGTGCCAGGCTACCCACTCAGTCTCCATCAGACCTGGAATGAACACGGAACACAAGTCTACAGCTTAAAAGTGCAAGGCTAACCACTCACCCAACATCAGGCCTGAAATTAACACGGGGCAGGTCTACAGCTTTAAAGTGCAAGGCTACCCACTCAGCCTCCATCAGGCCTGAAATGAACACGGGGCAGGTCTACATCTTTAACGTGCAAGGCTACCCACTCATCCTCCATCAGACCTGGAATGAACACGGGGCAGGAGTCTAGAGCTTAAAGTGCAAGGCTATCCACTCAGCCTCCATCAGGCCTGAAATGAACTCAGGGCAGGTCTACAGCTTTAACGTGCAAGGATACCCACTCAGCCTCCATCAGGCCTGGAATGAACACGGGGCAGGAATCTATAGTTTTAATGTGCAATGCTAACCACTCAGCCACCATCAGGCCTTGAATGAATACGGGGCAGGTCTACAGCTTTAACGTGCAAGGCTAACCACTCAGCCTCCATCAGGCCTGGAATGAACACGGGGCAGAAGGCTACAGCTTTAACGTGCAAGGCTACCCACTCAGCCTCCATCAGGCCTGGAATGAACACGGGGCAGAAGTCTACAGCTTTAACGTGCAAGGCTAACCACTCAGCCTCCATCAGGCCTGGCATGAACACGGGGCAGGTCTAGAGCTTTAAAGTGCCCAGCTACCAACTCAGCCTCCATCAGGCCTGGAATAAACGCGCGGCAGGTCTACAGCTTTAAAGTGCCCAGCTACCAACTCAGCCTCCATCAGGCCTGGAATGAACACGGGGCAGAAGGCTACAGCTTTAACGTGCAAGGCTACCCACTCAGCCTCCATCAGGCCTGGAATGAGCACGGGGCAGAAGGCTACAGCTTTAACAGGCAAGGCTATAACTCAGTCACCATCAGGCCTGGAATGAACACGGGGCAGAAATCTACAGCTTTAACGTGCAAGGCTACCCACTTAGTCTCCATCAGGCCTGGCATGAACACGGGGCATGTCTACAGCTTTAAAGTGCCCAGCTACCAACTCAGCCTCCATCAGGCCTGGAAAGAACGCGGGGCAGGTCTACAGCTTTAACGTGCCCAGCTACCAACTCAGCCTCCATCAGGCCTGGAATGAACGTGGGGCAGGTCTACAGCTTTAAAGTGCCCAGCTACCAACTCAGCCTCCATCAGGCCTGAAATGAACATGGGGCAGGATTCTAGAGCTTTGGAGCTTTAAAGTGTAAAGGCTAACCTCTCAGTTTTGAACAGAGTCTAAAATATACCTATAGGCTTCTTCTTTGCATTCTTTGGAACTTTCAACTTCACTATTTCAAGTGGCTGGAAAAACTCTCTCACTGAATTCTGAAAATAAGCATCATTGATACCAGTCAGCTTTGTAACAAAGTGTTGTTGTACAAATATTCAGTGAGCATGATTCTGTGGGAAAATGTTAGTACCTAGAATGAATGGTGCTGGGTTCTGACACAGCTCTGGTAACAAAAATGCTGACAAAACTCTTTAATTGGTGTGCATACGCTGTCTAGAGGCAGCTACAATCTGCTTAACGTAAACTCTTAGGGCTTAGCGACATTTCTGCAGGAGACCACATTTTGTGGACATGGGAATTTCCACTATATACTGCACACTTAATTCCATTACTATGAGTATTGTATGTCAGGGTTATAGTTACCTCTCCAGACACCATTACTATGAGTATTGTATGTCAGGGTTATAGTTGCCTCTCCAGACACCATTACTATGAGTATTGTATGTCAGGGTTATAGTTGCCTCTCCAGACACCATTACTATGAGTATTGTATGTCAGGGTTATAGTTGCCTCTCCAGACACCATTACTATGAGTATTGTATGCCAGGGTTATAGTTACCTCTCCAGACACCATTACTATGAGTATTGTATGTCAGGGTTATAGTTGCCTCTCCAGACACCATTACTATGAGTATTGTATGTCAGGGTTATAGTTACCTCTCCAGACACCATTACTATGAGTATTGTATGTCAGGGTTATAGTTGCCTCTCCAGACACCATTACTATGAGTATTGTATGTCAGGGTTATAGTTGCCTCTCCAGACACCATTACTATGAGTATTGTATGCCAGGGTTATAGTTACCTCTCCAGACACCATTACTATGTGTATTGTATGTCAGGGTTATAGTTACCTCTCCAGACACCATTACTATGAGTAGTGTATGTCAGGGTTATAGTTACCTCTCCAGACACCATTACTATGAGTATTGTATGTTAGGGTTATAGTTGCCTCTCCAGGCACCATTACTATGAGTAGTGTATGTCAGGGTTATAGTTACCTCTCCAGACACCATTACTATGAGTATTGTATGTCAGGGTTATAGTTACCTCTCCAGACACCATTACTATGAGTATTGTATGTCAGGGTTATAGTTACCTCTCCAGGCACCATTACTATGTGTATTGTATGCCAGGGTTATAGTTACCTCTCCAGACACCATTACTATGAGTATTGTATGTCAGGGTTATAGTTGCCTCTCCAGGCACCATTACTATGAGTATTGTATGTCAGGGTTATAGTTGCCTCTCCAGACACCATTACTATGAGTATTGTATGCCAGGGTTATAGTTGCCTCTCCAGACACCATTACTATGAGTATTGTATGTCAGGGTTATAGTTACCTCTCCAGACACCATTACTATGAGTATTGTATGCCAGGGTTATAGTTGCCTCTCCAGACACCATTACTATGAGTATTGTATGTCAGGGTTATAGTTAACTCTCCAGACACCATTACTATGAGTATTGTATGTCAGGGTTATAGTTACCTCTCCAGACACCATTACTATGAGTATTGTATGTTAGGGTTATAGTTACCTCTCCAGACACCATTACTATGAGTATTGTATGTCAGGGTTATAGTTGCCTCTCCAGGCACCATTACTATGAGTATTGTATGTCAGGGTTATAGTTGCCTCTCCAGGCACCATTACTATGAGTATTGTATGTCAGGGTTATAGTTGCCTCTCCAGACACCATTACTATGAGTATTGTATGTCAGGGTTATAGTTACCTCTCCAGACACCATTACTATGAGTAGTGTATGCCAGGGTTATAGTTACCTCTCCAGGCACCATTACTATGAGTATTGTATGCCAGGGTTATAGTTGCCTCTCCAGACACCATTACTATGAGTATTGTATGTCAGGGTTATAGTTGCCTCTCCAGACACCATTACTATGAGTATTGTATGTCAGGGTTATAGTTACCTCTCCAGGCACCATTACTATGAGTATTGTATGTCAGGGTTATAGTTACCTCTCCAGACACCATTACTATGAGTATTGTATGTCAGGGTTATAGTTACCTCTCCAGACACCATTACTATGAGTATTGTATGTCAGGGTTATAGTTACCTCTCCAGACACCATTACTATGAGTATTGTATGCCAGGGTTATAGTTGACTCTCCAGACACCATTACTATGAGTATTGTATGTCAGGGTTATAGTTACCTCTCCAGGCACCATTACTATGAGTATTGTATGTTAGGGTTATAGTTGCCTCTCCAGGCACCATTACTATGAGTATTGTATGTCAGGGTTATAGTTGCCTCTCCAGACACCATTACTATGAGTATTGTATGTCAGGGTCATAGTTGCCTCTCCAGACACCATTACTATGAGTATTGTATGCCAGGGGCATAGTTGCCTCTCCAGACACCATTACTATGTGTATTGTATGTCAGGGTTATAGTTACCTCTCCAGACACCATTACTATGAGTATTGTATGTCAGGGTTATAGTTACCTCTCCAGACACCATTACTATGAGTATTGTATGTTAGGGTTATAGTTACCTCTCCAGACACCATTACTATGAGTATTGTATGTCAGGGTTATAGTTGCCTCTCCAGGCACCATTACTATGAGTATTGTATGTCAGGGTTATAGTTGCCTCTCCAGACACCATTACTATGAGTATTGTATGTCAGGGTTATAGTTACCTCTCCAGACACCATTACTATGAGTATTGTATGTCAGGGTTATAGTTACCTCTCCAGACACCATTACTATGAGTATTGTATGTTAGGGTTATAGTTACCTCTCCAGACACCATTACTATGAGTATTGTATGTCAGGGTTATAGTTGCCTCTCCAGGCACCATTACTATGAGTATTGTATGTCAGGGTTATAGTTGCCTCTCCAGGCACCATTACTATGAGTATTGTATGTCAGGGTTATAGTTGCCTCTCCAGACACCATTACTATGAGTATTGTATGTCAGGGTTATAGTTACCTCTCCAGACACCATTACTATGAGTAGTGTATGCCAGGGTTATAGTTACCTCTCCAGGCACCATTACTATGAGTATTGTATGCCAGGGTTATAGTTGCCTCTCCAGACACCATTACTATGAGTATTGTATTTCAGGGTTATAGTTGCCTCTCCAGACACCATTACTATGAGTATTGTATGTCAGGGTTATAGTTACCTCTCCAGGCACCATTACTATGAGTATTGTATGTCAGGGTTATAGTTACCTCTCCAGACACCATTACTATGAGTATTGTATGTCAGGGTTATAGTTACCTCTCCAGACACCATTACCATGAGTATTGTATGTCAGGGTTATAGTTACCTCTCCAGACACCATTACTATGAGTATTGTATGTCAGGGTTATAGTTACCTCTCCAGACACCATTACTATGAGTATTGTATGCCAGGGTTATAGTTGACTCTCCAGACACCATTACTATGAGTATTGTATGTCAGGGTTATAGTTACCTCTCCAGGCACCATTACTATGAGTATTGTATGTTAGGGTTATAGTTGCCTCTCCAGGCACCATTACTATGAGTATTGTATGTCAGGGTTATAGTTGCCTCTCCAGACACCATTACTATGAGTATTGTATGTCAGGGTCATAGTTACCTCTCCAGACACCATTACTATGAGTATTGTATGCCAGGGGCATAGTTGCCTCTCCAGACACCATTACTATGTGTATTGTATGTCAGGGTTATAGTTACCTCTCCAGACACCATTAATATGAGTATTGTATGTCAGGGTTATAGTTACCTCTCCAGATACCATTACTATGAGTATTGTATGTCAGGGTTATAGTTACCTCTCCAGGCACCATTACTATGAGTATTGTATGCCAGGGTTATAGTTGCCTCTCCAGACACCATTACTATGAGTATTGTATGTCAGGGTTATAGTTGCCTCTCCAGGCACCATTACTATGAGTATTGTATGTCAGGGTTATAGTTACCTCTCCAGACACCATTACTATGAGTATTGTATGTCAGGGTTATAGTTACCTCTCCAGACACCATTACTATGAGTATTGTATGTCAGGGTTATAGTTACCTCTCCAGGCACCATTACTATGAGTATTGTATGTCAGGGTTATAGTTACCTCTCCAGACACCATTACTATGAGTATTGTATGTCAGGGTTATAGTTACCTCTCCAGACACCATTACTATGAGTATTGTATGTCAGGGTTATAGTTGCCTCTCCAGACACCATTACTATGAGTATTGTATGTCAGGGTTATAGTTGCCTCTCCAGACACCATTACTATGAGTATTGTATGTCAGGGTCATAGTTACCTCTCCAGACACCATTACTATGAGTATTGTATGTCAGGGTCATAGTTACCTCTCCAGACACCATTACTATGAGTATTGTATGTCAGGGTCATAGTTACCTCTCCAGACACCATTACTATGAGTATTGTATGTCAGGGTCATAGTTACCTCTCCAGACACCATTACTATGAGTATTGTATGTCAGGGTTATAGTTACCTCTCCAGACACCATTACTATGAGTATTGTATGTCAGGGTTATAGTTGCCTCTCCAGGCACCATTACTATGAGTATTGTATGTCAGGGTTAAAGTTACCTCTCCAGACACCATTACTATGAGTATTGTATGTCAGGGTTATAGTTGCCTCTCCAGACACCATTACTATGAGTATTGTATGCCAGGGTTATAGTTGCCTCTCCAGACACCATTACTATGAGTATTGTATGTCAGGGTTATAGTTGCCTCTCCATGCACCATTACTATGAGTATTGTATGTCAGGGTTATAGTTGACTCTCCAGACACCATTACTATGAGTATTGTATGCCAGGGTTATAGTTGCCTCTCCAGACACCATTACTATGAGTATTGTATGTCAGGGTTATAGTTGCCTCTCCAGACACCATTACTATGAGTATTGTATGTCAGGGTTATAGTTACCTCTCCAGGCACCATTACTATGAGTATTGTATGCCAGGGTTATAGTTACCTCTCCAGACACCATTACTATGTGTATTGTATGTCAGGGTTATAGTTGCCTCTCCAGACACCATTACTATGAGTACTGTATGTCAGGGTTATAGTTGCCTCTCCAGGCACCATTACTATGAGTATTGTATGTCAGGGTTATAGTTACCTCTCCAGACACCATTACTATGAGTATTGTATGTCAGGGTTATAGTTACCTCTCCAGACACCATTACTATGAGTATTGTATGCCAGGGGCATAGTTGCCTCTCCAGACACCATTACTATGAGTATTGTATGCCAGGGTTATAGTTGCCTCTCCAGACACCATTACTATGAGTATTGTATGTCAGGGTTATAGTTGCCTCTCCAGGCACCATTACTATGAGTATTGTATGTCAGGGTTATAGTTGCCTCTCCAGACACCATTACTATGAGTATTGTATGTCAGGGTTATAGTTGCCTCTCCAGGCACCATTACTATGAGTATTGTATGTCAGGGTTATAGTTACCTCTCCAGACACCATTACTATGAGTATTGTATGCCAGGGTTATAGTTGCCTCTCCAGACACCATTACTATGAGTATTGTATGTCAGGGTTATAGTTGCCTCTCCAGGCACCATTACTATGAGTATTGTATGTCAGGGTTATAGTTACCTCTCCAGACACCATTACTATGAGTATTGTATGTCAGGGTTATAGTTGCCTCTCCAGACACCATTACTATGAGTATTGTATGTCAGGGTTATAGTTACCTCTCCAGGCACCATTACTATGAGTATTGTATGTCAGGGTTATAGTTACCTCTCCAGGCACCATTACTATGAGTATTGTATGTCAGGGTTATAGTTGCCTCTCCAGACACCATTACTATGAGTATTGTATGTCAGGGTTATAGTTGCCTCTCCAAACACCATTACTATGAGTATTGTATGTCAGGGTTATAGTTGCCTCTCCAGACACCATTACTATGAGTATTGTATGTCAGGGTTATAGTTACCTCTCCAGACACCATTACTATGAGTATTGTATGTCAGGGTTATAGTTACCTCTCCAGGCACCATTACTATGAGTATTGTATGTCAGGGTTATAGTTACCTCTCCAGACACCATTACTATGAGTATTGTATGTCAGGGTTATAGTTACCTCTCCAGACACCATTAGCCAGGGTCATAGTTACCTCTCCAGACACCATTACTATGAGTATTGTATGTCAGGGTTATAGTTACCTCTCCAGACACCATTACTATGAGTATTGTATGTCAGGGTTATAGTTACCTCTCCAGACACCATTAGCCAGGGTCATAGTTACCTCTCCAGACACCATTACTATGAGTATTGTATGTCAGGGTTATAGTTACCTCTCCAGACACCATTACTATGAGTATTGTATGTCAGGGTTATAGTTGCCTCTCCAGACACCATTACTATGAGTATTGTATGTCAGGGTTATAGTTACCTCTCCAGACACCATTACTATGAGTATTGTATGTCAGGGTTATAGTTACCTCTCCAGACACCATTACTATGAGTATTGTATGTCAGGGTTATAGTTACCTCTCCAGACACCATTAGCCAGGGTCATAGTTACCTCTCCAGACACCATTACTATGAGTATTGTATGTCAGGGTTATAGTTACCTCTCCAGACACCATTACTATGAGTATTGTATGTCAGGGTTATAGTTGCCTCTCCAGACACCATTACTATGAGTATTGTATGTCAGGGTTATAGTTACCTCTCCAGGCACCATTACTATGAGTATTGTATGTCAGGGTTATAGTTACCTCTCCAGACACCATTACTATGAGTATTGTATGTCAGGGTTATAGTTACCTCTCCAGACACCATAAGCCAGGGTCATAGTTACCTCTCCAGACACCATTACTATGAGTATTGTATGTCAGGGTTATAGTTACCTCTCCAGACACCATTACTATGAGTATTGTATGTCAGGGTTATAGTTGCCTCTCCAGACACCATTACTATGAGTATTGTATGTCAGGGTTATAGTTGCCTCTCCAGACACCATTACTATGAGTATTGTATGCCAGGGTCATAGTTACCTCTCCAGACACCATTACTATGAGTATTGTATGTCAGGGTTATAGTTACCTCTCCAGACACCATTACTATGAGTATTGTATGTCAGGGTTATAGTTGCCTCTCCAGACACCATTACTATGAGTATTGTATGTCAGGGTTATAGTTGCCTCTCCAGGCACCATTACTATGAGTATTGTATGTCAGGGTTATAGTTACCTCTCCAGACACCATTACTATGAGTATTGTATGTCAGGGTTATAGTTGCCTCTCCAGACACCATTACTATGAGTATTGTATGCCAGGGTTATAGTTGCCTCTCCAGACACCATTACTATGAGTATTGTATGTCAGGGTTATAGTTGACTCTCCAGACACCATAACTATGAGTATTGTATTCCAGGGTTATAGTTGCCTCTCCAGACACCATTACTATGAGTATTGTATGTCAGGGTTATAGTTGCCTCTCCAGACACCATTACTATGAGTATTGTATGTCAGGGTTATAGTTGCCTCTCCAGACACCATTACTATGAGTATTGTATGTCAGGGTTATAGTTACCTCTCCAGACACCATTACTATGAGTATTGTATGTCAGGGTTATAGTTACCTCTCCAGACACCATTACTATGAGTATTGTATGCCAGGGGCATAGTTGCCTCTCCAGACACCATTACTATGAGTATTGTATGTCAGGGTTATAGTTGCCTCTCCAGACACCATTACTATGAGTATTATATGTCAGGGTTATAGTTGCCTCTCCAGACACCATTACTATGAGTATTGTATGTCAGGGTTATAGTTGCCTCTCCAGACACCATTACTATGAGTATTGTATGTCAGGGTTATAGTTACCTCTCCAGGCACCATTACTATGAGTATTGTATGTTAGGGTTATAGTTGCCTCTCCAGGCACCATTACTATGAGTATTGTATGTCAGGGTTATAGTTACCTCTCCAGGCACCATTACTATGAGTATTGTATGTCAGGGTTATAGTTGCCTCTCCAGACACCATTACTATGAGTATTGTATGTCAGGGTTATAGTTGCCTCTCCAAACACCATTACTATGAGTATTGTATGTCAGGGTTATAGTTGCCTCTCCAGACACCATTACTATGAGTATTGTATGTCAGGGTTATAGTTGCCTCTCCAGACACCATTACTATGAGTATTGTATGTCAGGGTTATAGTTACCTCTCCAGACACCATTACTATGAGTATTGTATGTCAGGGTTATAGTTGCCTCTCCAGGCACCATTACTATGAGTATTGTATGTCAGGGTTATAGTTACCTCTCCAGACACCATTACTATGAGTATTGTATGTCAGGGTTATAGTTACCTCTCCAGGCACCATTACTATGAGTATTGTATGTCAGGGTTATAGTTGCCTCTCCAAACACCATTACTATGAGTATTGTATGTCAGGGTTATAGTTGCCTCTCCAGACACCATTACTATGAGTATTGTATGCCAGGGTTATAGTTGCCTCTCCAGGCACCATTACTATGAGTATTGTATGTCAGGGTTATAGTTGCCTCTCCAGACACCATTACTATGAGTATTGTATGCCAGGGTTATAGTTGCCTCTCCAGACACCATTACTATGAGTATTGTATGTCAGGGTTATAGTTGCCTCTCCAGGCACCATTACTATGAGTATTGTATGTCAGGGTT
Organism: Cyrtodaria siliqua; assembly: GCA_037043455.1. Taxonomy (NCBI): domain Eukaryota; kingdom Metazoa; phylum Mollusca; class Bivalvia; order Adapedonta; family Hiatellidae; genus Cyrtodaria; species Cyrtodaria siliqua. The sequence goes on from JAWPHD010005169.1 coordinate 164,154, forward strand.
ATAGTTGACTCTCCAGACACCATTACTATGAGTAGTGTATGCCAGGGTTATAGTTGCCTCTCCAGACACCATTACTATGAGTATTGTATGTCAGGGTTATAGTTGCCTCTCCAGACACCATTACTATGAGTATTGTATGTCAGGGTTATAGTTGCCTCTCCAGGCACCATTACTATGAGTACTGTATGTCAGGGTTATAGTTACCTCTCCAGACACCATTACTATGAGTATTGTATGTCAGGGTTATAGTTACCCCTCCAGACACCATTACTATGAGTATTGTATGTCAGGGTTATAGTTACCTCTCCAGACACCATTACTATGAGTACTGTATGTCAGGGTTATAGTTGCCTCTCCAGACACCATTACTATGAGTATTGTATGTCAGGGTTATAGTTGCCTCTCCAGGCACCATTACTATGAGTATTGTATGTCAGGGTTATAGTTGCCTCTCCAGACACCATTACTATGAGTATTGTATGTCAGGGTTATAGTTGCCTCTCCAGACACCATTACTATGAGTATTGTATGCCAGGGTTATAGTTGCCTCTCCAGGCACCATTACTATGAGTATTGTATGTCAGGGTTATAGTTGCCTCTCCAGACACCATTACTATGAGTATTGTATGCCAGGGTTATAGTTGCCTCTCCAGACACCATTACTATGAGTATTGTATGTCAGGGTTATAGTTGCCTCTCCAGGCACCATTACTATGAGTATTGTATGTCAGGGTTATAGTTGACTCTCCAGACACCATTACTATGAGTAGTGTATGCCAGGGTTATAGTTGCCTCTCCAGACACCATTACTATGAGTATTGTATGTCAGGGTTATAGTTGCCTCTCCAGACACCATTACTATGAGTATTGTATGTCAGGGTTATAGTTGCCTCTCCAGGCACCATTACTATGAGTACTGTATGTCAGGGTTATAGTTACCTCTCCAGACACCATTACTATGAGTATTGTATGTCAGGGTTATAGTTACCCCTCCAGACACCATTACTATGAGTATTGTATGTCAGGGTTATAGTTACCTCTCCAGACACCATTACTATGAGTACTGTATGTCAGGGTTATAGTTGCCTCTCCAGACACCATTACTATGAGTATTGTATGTCAGGGTTATAGTTGCCTCTCCAGACACCATTACTATGAGTATTGTATGTCAGGGTTATAGTTGCCTCTCCAGACACCATTACTATGAGTATTGTATGTCAGGGTTATAGTTACCTCTCCAGACACCATTACTATGAGTATTGTATGTCAGGGTTATAGTTGCCTCTCCAGGCACCATTACTATGAGTATTGTATGTCAGGGTTATAGTTGCCTCTCCAGACACCATTACTATGAGTATTGTATGTCAGGGTTATAGTTGCCTCTCCAGACACCATTACTATGAGTATTGTATGTCAGGGTTATAGTTACCTCTCCAGACACCATTACTATGAGTATTGTATGTCAGGGTTATAGTTACCTCTCCAGACACCATTACTATGAGTATTGTATGTCAGGGTTATAGTTACCTCTCCAGACACCATTACCATGAGTATTGTATGTCAGGGTTATAGTTACCTCTCCAGACACCATTACTATGAGTATTGTTTGCCAGGGGCATAGTTGCCTCTCCAGACACCATTACTATGAGTATTGTATGTCAGGGTTATAGTTGCCTCTCCAGACACCATTACTATGAGTATTGTATGTCAGGGTTATAGTTGCCTCTCCAGACACCATTACTATGAGTATTGTATGTCAGGGTTATAGTTACCTCTCCAGGCACCATTACTATGAGTATTGTATGTTAGGGTTATAGTTGCCTCTCCAGGCACCATTACTATGAGTATTGTATGTCAGGGTTATAGTTACCTCTCCAGACACCATTACTATGAGTATTGTATGTTAGGGTTATAGTTACCTCTCCAGACACCATTACTATGAGTACTGTATGTCAGGGTTATAGTTACCTCTCCAGGCACCATTACTATGAGTATTGTATGTCAGGGTTATAGTTACCTCTCCAGACACCATTACTATGAGTATTGTATGTCAGGGTTATAGTTACCTCTCCAGACACCATCACTATGAGTATTGTATGCCAGGGGCATAGTTGCCTCTCCAGACACCATTACTATGAGTATTGTATGCCAGGGGCATAGTTGCCTCTCCAGACACCATTACTATGAGTATTGTATGTCAGGGTTATAGTTGCCTCTCCAGACACCATTACTATGAGTATTGTATGCCAGGGGCATAGTTGCCTCTCCAGACACCATTACTATGAGTATTGTATGTCAGGGTTATAGTTGCCTGTCCAGGCACCATTTCTATGAGTATTGTATGTTAGGGTTATAGTTGCCTCTCCAGACACCATTACTATGAGTATTGTATGCCAGGGTTATAGTTACCTCTCCAGGCACCATAACTATGAGTATTGTATGCCAGGGGCATAGTTGCCTCTCCAGACACCATTACTATGAGTATTGTATGTCAGGGTTATAGTTACCTCTCCAGGCACCATTACTATGAGTATTGTATGTCAGGGTTAAAGTTACCTCTCCAGGCACCATTACTATGAGTATTGTATGTCAGGGTTATAGTTACCTCTCCAGGCACCATTACTATGAGTATTGTATGTCAGGGTTATAGTTGCCTCTCCAGGCACCATTACTATGAGTATTGTATGTCAGGGTTATAGTTACCTCTCCAGACACCATTACTATATGTATTGTATGTCAGGGTTATAGTTGCCTCTCCAGGCACCATTACTATGAGTATTGTATGTCAGGGTTATAGTTACCTCTCCAGACACCATTACTATGAGTATTGTATGTCAGGGTTATAGTTGCCTCTCCAGGCACCATTACTATGAGTATTGTATGTCAGGGTTATAGTTACCTCTCGAGACACCATTACTATGAGTATTGTATGTCAGGGTTATAGTTACCTCTCCAGACACCATTACTATGAGTATTGTATGTCAGGGTTATATTTACCTCTCCAGACACCATTACTGTTATAGTTACCTCTCCAGACACCATTACTATGAGTATTGTATGTCAGGGTTATAGTTACCTCTCCAGACACCATTACTATGAGTATTGTATGTCAGGGTTATAGTTGCCTCTCCAGACACCATTACTATGAGTATTGTATGCCAGGGTTATAGTTACCTCTCCAGGCACCATTACTATGAGTATTGTATGTCAGGGTTATAGTTACCTCTCCAGGCACCATTACTATGAGTATTGTATGTCAGGGTTATAGTTACCTCTCCAGGCACCATTACTATGAGTATTGTATGTCAGGGTTATAGTAACCTCTCCAGGCACCATTACTATGAGTATTGTATGTCAGGGTTATAGTTACCTCTCCAGGCACCATTACTATGAGTATTGTATGTCAGGGTTATAGTTGCCTCTCCAGACACCATTACTATGAGTATTGTATGTCAGGGTTATAGTTACCTCTCCAGGCACCATTACTATGAGTATTGTATGTCAGGGTTATAGTTACCTCTCCAGACACCATTACTATGAGTATTGTATGTCAGGGTTATAGCCTCTCCAGACACCATTACTATGAGTATTGTATGTCAGGGTTATAGTTACCTCTCCAGACACCATTACTATGAGTATTGTATGCCAGGGTTATAGTTACCTCTCCAGGCACCATTACTATGAGTATTGTATGTCAGGGTTATAGTTACCTCTCCAGACACCATTACTATGAGTATTGTATGTCAGGGTTATAGTTGCCTCTCCAGGCACCATTACTATGAGTATTGTATGTCAGGGTCATAGTTACCTCTCCAGACACCATTACTATGAGTATTGTATGTCAGGGGCATAGTTGCCTCTCCAGACACCATTACTATGAGTATTGTATGTCAGGGTTATAGTTACCTCTCCAGACACCATTACTACGAGTATTGTATGTTAGGGTTATAGTTGCCTCTCCAGACACCATTACCATGAGTATTGTATGTCAGGGTTATAGTTGCCTCTCCAGACACCATTACCATGAGTATTGTATGTCAGGGTTATAGTTACCTCTCCAGGCAATATTACTATGAGTATTGTATGTCAGGGTTATAGTTGCCTCTCCAGACACCATTACTATGAGTATTGTATGTCAGGGTTATAGTTACCTCTCCAGACACCATTACTATGAGTATTGTATGTCAGGGTTATAGTTGCCTCTCCAGGCACCATTACTATGAGTATTGTATGTCAGGGTTATAGTTACCTCTCCAGACACCATTACTATGAGTATTGTATGTCAGGGTTATAGTTACCTCTCCAGACACCATTACTATGAGTATTGTATGCCAGGGTCATAGTTACCTCTCCAGACACCATTACTATGAGTATTGTATGTCAGGGTTATAGTTACCTCTCCAGACACCATTACTATGAGTATTGTATGTCAGGGTTATAGTTGCCTCTCCAGGCACCATTACTATGAGTATTGTATGCCAGGGTCATAGTTACCTCTCCAGACACCATTACTATGAGTATTGTATGTCAGGGTTATAGTTACCTCTCCAGACACCATTACTATGAGTATTGTATGCCAGGGTTATAGTTGCCTCTCCAGACACCATTACTATGAGTATTGTATGTCAGGGTTATAGTTGCCTCTCCAGGCACCATTACTATGAGTATTGTATGTCAGGGTTATAGTTACCTCTCCAGACACCATTACTATGAGTATTGTATGTCAGGGTTATAGTTGCCTCTCCAGACACCATTACTATGAGTATTGTATGCCAGGGTTATAGTTGCCTCTCCAGACACCATTACTATGAGTATTGTATGTCAGGGTTATAGTTGCCTCTCCAGACACCATTACTATGAGTATTGTATGCCAGGGTTATAGTTGACTCTCCAGACACCATAACTATGAGTATTGTATGCCAGGGTTATAGTTGCCTCTCCAGACACCATTACTATGAGTATTGTATGTCAGGGTTATAGTTGCCTCTCCAGACACCATTACTATGAGTATTGTATGTCAG